>APFE031626993.1:17417-91394 GCA_000404065.3 Pinus taeda | reverse complement strand
TGGGATACCTTCCTATTTTAGTTAGTCCTTGAACTAAAATAGAGAAGTAAAATTCAAATTTGATCCTAGCAGTTGTTTGTAAAATAATTAATTAATTCATCTTGAGTTAATTAGTTGTAGAAAATCAAACATGAAGTTTATGTGGGGACATGCAACAGTTTCTCCATTGATTGAGGAATTTATCCATCAGTTAAAGAGATAAGGATGAGTTGTAATTAGTTGGCTCAGTTAACTGAGTCAAGTCCTGTTAGATTAGTTCAAACGGTTTGTTGAATTAATTGTGAGTTCAGTTAGTTAATGCATGCATGCATGTAACTGCGATAACTGAATATTCTCTGATAAATAACTCATGCATGTCAGTTTAGACAGAGACCAAGTTGAGATCAAATGGAGGGATAGTGTACTATTAGTTGCAGGAATATTCCATTGTGAATATCTCTTACATGCAGAAGGAATTCATTCCTTGGAGATTGCACAGTTACTTCTTCAGTTTAGTGAGTGTGTGATGAGGCCAATCCCACAGGTGGCATCATTGGACCCCAAGAAAAGCTGCGCAAGGAAATAGGAGGCTTGGAGGGTTGAGGAAAGGCATATCTTGTGTCTACTCAGTCCGTGAGCTGTATTGTTTGATTGCAGAGAGAGCAGGATAGCTTGTGACTTGATTCTTTTTGTAATACTGAACATATTTCCACTTGTATGATAATACAAAGATTGGGGTTTTAAGCCGAGGCTTTCCCCGAGTTATTCTTCTGTGTTCATGTGTGATTGATTTCTCTTCATTTGTTATATGTGTTCTATTTGATCTTGCTCATATTTGATTAAGCTTTCGCAAGTTTGTTTGTAGAAGTAGATCAAGTATTTTGCTTTAGTATATTGCATTATCAGGTGATCTACAGTGGGAATTTCTACATGTGCTATATTCTTTCCATGATTAGCTTCATGTGTTGTACATTGCGCCGGGTGTAGCGGGGACGGTAGCCCCCCTTGAAGGGGGGTTTGCAGGGGGGCAGTAACCCCCTTGCATAGGGTTTGGGTTAGTGGCCCAGGATTATTATTTTTTATGTGAACCCAATAACAGTTGGGCGAACCCAAGGATGGGGGGACAAACCCAAAGATGGTGGGCGAACCTACCCATGGTTTTTTGCATGGGTTTTGCACATGGTTTTGGCATGATGGTTTTCTGCCCGTGGTATTTTATAGATCTGGTCAAGGGAACTGCGATTATGTTCTAATCCAGTTTTAATGGATTGGGGTTTATGAATATTTTGACGTGTATATATATGTATTGTAACATTGAAAGGAATATAATGAAAAATCAATTTGGTAGTCCCGGTTTTGGGATCCCGAGGAAAATCTCTATGTATATTTGTTTTATGTTCTCACCATTGTTTATTTTTCTTTTTTAAGAATTTGTTCATAAGTAATTTCTATGCATGGTTAAAACCTACAATAAGTGATGACTATTTTTTTGAGTCTCACATGGGTGGATTAAAAGAAGAAATTAAACACGAACTTCTCCTAAAACATCTGGAAAATGTTATGGAAGCTATGCAATTTTTCTTGTCATATTCAAGCCAAGAATAAGGTTACACACAAGTCTATCATGCGGGCACACATAGGAAGCATAAATCATTTTGGGGTTCATGAGACAAACCTACCTCAACCTACTCAAATATCACAGAAGCAAGTGGAGGAAATAATAAAATTTCATGTATCTTTCCTAAAAATGGTTGGGGTGAACTACTCTAGTGAAAATATAACTTCTAGAATTAGATTAAGAAGGGAAGTTGGTTCTTGTACTAGAAAAAGTTAAGGACCAACATTCTCTCTCTTCAGAATAAAGCCATTATGGAGTACTTGACCAAGTAGAAGAATATTCCTCTAGAAGAGGTTACATGGGAAAATGAGTAGTTCATGAAGAAACACCCTCAATTACAAACTTAGTAAGAAAAAACCTTTTTAAAAGAGAGGGGCTATGTTAAGGCCCTTTGACCCCTATATTAAAGCCTAAATAAGCATTCATTATTTGTTTGTTTGTGATATTATGAGGTTGGATAGAACCTTTCTTTATAGCCTTTCATTTTAATTGTACCCTTTGTCTCCTATATATACCAAGGAGGGCTAGTCGTAGGATTATGAAATCTTGCCTTATAAATTGTACTCATTGTAAAAGGATGTCTCCTCTTTGAAGTGGACTATAATTATTGGCTTATTATCATTTTTTAGGTGCACAGTTCATAAAAAATCTTGTAAAATGATAACCCAAGGAAAATAAAATTGTAGAGATAAAACAAGAAAACTCAAACCATACAAAGCTCAAATTGTAGCAATAATTCCCTTCGCTCTAAAACTATAGGGCCTTAGAAGGGTATTGAAAACTTATGTCAATGAGAAAAAAACAAGCAAGAAGAGCCATAAGGGGAGCCAAGAAGCCAAGGATTGCATGGCCGATTTGAAAACAAAAACCCTCATGAAGTGGCCTTGCTTAATTTATATACCTTTTGGACGAGCCAAGGAGGCGGTTCAAAATCCCAACTCCTAGAGACTGAAATCACTCTTATGCTTGTGTAAGATGCTTCCCTTAAAGTTAAGATCATCAATGTCCAAACTATATTTTCCAACAAACAAAACTAGAAACCACAAGTGAGGGTCATTATCTCATATTTCTTGTGAGAATCCAATGTAATAGATTGATGAACCATGCACAGGCCTTTTTTAAGTGAGTGGAGGAGGTGGGATGACCACATCTCACCTTTGGATTTGTATTGGTTCCACCTGTTGAATCGATAATGTGCCAAGTTAAGGGAGAAAATATAAAAGGTTTGATTTCTATTAAATTAAGGGATTATACTGAATCTAATGGTTCCATTTTTAACCAAGACCCTAGGATCAAGGCTAAAGGCCACCTTGGCCCAATGGTTAACATCATCTTTCAATTCTCACTTGATATGGAAGAGAGATGGTTGTTCACAATGATTAAAGAATTGCTTGATTTTTCATGTAAGAGAATTAAGTTGATTTCCTCCAAGGGTGGTTCTGCCAATCATAGCTTTAATTATCAACATCAATTACCCTTGGATTATCAAGGATTGGATGTCTTCTTCATTGGCAATGGAAAGACTCCACAACAGTGAATATGCTTTTGTGAGATTGTTGGAAACACTTCCTTGTCCCCAAGCAAAATTTGATATCTTGTTTATGTCACGATCCTGTAAACTCCCACCCCTACCTACCACTCCTAAAATAATTTATATTTATTATATTAATTTTTGGTTATAATATATATATATAGGTTTTATAAAAAATAAATCCAAAATTAATAAATAAAAATTATTTTAGGAAGAACTTGAGATTTGTACATCAAGAAATTTAATCCTTTATATTTAGATTAAGATAAACTTGATTTATTATTATTACTTTTTAAAATTTAGGTTTAACATATATTTTACTATAGTTTTTTATCATATTATTTTCGATATACATTACACGTTAAATTTACTTATTCACTATATAAATAAATATTTAATTTCTAATTATTTATTTAAATTAAAATATTTAATTACACAATGCTAAATCATCATTTTAATCTAATATGACTACTATGACATATTAGCAAACAAATAATCTAAAGTTAGGGAAATATACTACTTTGACATATTAGCAAACAAACAACCTAAAGTTAGGGAAACATAAACATAAAATGGTGAAGAAATGAAAACATAAGTGGAAAATGGTAAGGGAATGCTAGAATTTGAACCCAAACCACTTGTCAACATGAAATAGCTCTACTTGAGCTCCATTTCCAAAAAAATCTTCCATTAAAAATGCAATTCTAAATTGAAACTAGCATAACACATGCATGCAAACAAGTGAATAATGTAAAGATGAGATAAATATTAGCATTTAATGCTAAAGGAAAAGTAAGGAATGAGAGATAGATTGGTGACAAAACTTGAACTTGAATCTTCTTATGAGAGTGAAAGGGCCTTCCTTAGGCCACTCTTATTAATCAACGTTGCATATTAAAAATAGCTCCCAATATGTCATTTTTTTTTCTTTCTCTATTAAATGTGAAACAACAAGACAATAATAAACAATATCAAATCAATATAGAAAAAGTAAACTAAAAGAGGAAGGAAGGAGGAGAAAGGAAGGGAGAATCCATTACTTTCCTCATGGAGGTTCCTCCATGAAATCGTAGCCTTCGTGCATGAACCTTAAACATGAAAGAACAAAGAAACAATAAAAATGAGCAAATTAATGAAGTCAAAGAAAAGTGAAAGGCAAAAAAGGAGGAGAAGGAAAGGGAGAAGTCATTACCTTTTCCATAAAGGTCTCTCCATAAAACCTTGGCCTCCATGCATGAAACTCTAAACCCCATACCAACAAAACAACAACAATTTGATTGGCAAATTAATAAAGGAAAAGAAAAGTAAAAGATGAACGAAGGAGGAGAAGGAAAAGGAGATTATTGTGTCTTCATCAAGGGGGGCCCTTCATGAAATTGAAACCTTAGCTACCATGAGGATGAAATGCTAAGAGAAGAAACCCCGAGGGATAAAGGAGAAGGGAGTAGGAGAGAAGAAAGAGAGAGGAAATGAGAAAATAATGAGACTAGGATTTAATGGACTTTTGTGAGGGAAAGTAAGAGGTTTAAATTAAAATAATAGAAATACCCTCACGCTCATGCTGATTGAGGCAAGTAGCTTATTTTTGGCCCTTTATCTTCTTCTTCTTATTTAATTTATTTTTAAAATCTAGTGCAAGCAATGTCAAACTTAGCATTGTCTCATGAAATAACATTGAGTTTTCATTATAACTACAAAAAAAATCACAAAAAGGGTCTTTAGAAGCAAAAAAGGAAGATAATGACATAATTCGTTGTAGTGTAATGTTAGTTAGCTATGTTAGTTAAGAATACAATATTTTACTAGAGTTTGATTTGGTCTGTTAATAAACTATAAATAAGTTCCATTGGAATGCAATGCATATGAGTTTCTTTGGAGCAACTAATGTTTCATTTGTTGTTGTATTTCTTTTCTCCCTTTCAAATGCAAGTCTCATCTTCTGGTATCAAAGCATACAATCTCTAGATGTCCTCAAATTCTTTTTTTCTTTTTGTTAAGAGAGGGGTCTCCTTCCTACTCCTTTTGGCTTCAACAACCTCTAATAGGGATTTACATCCTCCCCATGCAGGGTTTCTCAACCTCATCGACAACCTTTAGATCTTTTTTTTGCCATGGCTAGAACATGTCTCCTTGAAAATCTTGTGAGTGTAGGCTCACCATGGCTAATCATAAATATTATATACTCTTCATATCATTTTTTTTTGGATGAGGCTAGGATATATCACCTTAAATATTGTGTGCACATAGGCTCACCATGGCCTAACACACATATTTTATATCTTTCAATGCATTTTACAAGGGTTCTCCAACACCCTCATCTATTTTTCTTCTTTAAGGGGTATCACACTACCTCAATAGCAATTGCAATAGCCACACCATTTTATATGGAGAAACTTTGTTTCTAGGTCACAAGTATTTTTTTTGAGCTCTAGATTTCTGTCATATGATTTCTTGTTTGGTTTCATGGATCCATTACACCATTTTTCGCTCAATTCCTTCCCATTGATTCAATCCATTGCACAATACAAGGAGTTTCCTTATAATCTATAGCCCACACACTCCCTAAACTTCAATATTTATCTACACAATTTTTTTCCCAGTTAGAGATAGTTTCATCAATACCACACTCACCATGATTTAGGAGTTCCTACTCCATCTTCAATCCCTCTTTTATCTTTTTATGTAGGACCTACTCTTTTTCCATACCTCAAGTCAAGCTTTTCACTTAGCTTCATTATTAGGACCCTCCCCCACCCCACACCAATGCATATACTTACAACACCCATTGTCATTCACATTATCCAATGGAAGAAGACCAATCTATAAATTCATATAACCCTAGATTTTACTTAGAAACTATCATGGAATCTCATTGCTTAACTAACCTACACTTGAAGTTTCTAGTGTCCTACCTAAATGAAGAGTAATACTCACTCCCTCCAATAACTAGAAATGATCATAGTTAATATAAACCCTTATTGCTATATTTTCCCAAGGTTATTTGGACATAGACTACATACATCTACAGTCACTCCCAATTATTGGTGGAAGTAGCCAAATCCACCTTTAAATGAAATGGATGTAGCTTTTCTAGATATGACTTTGTTGGAAACGATGATGACGACATGTCTTGAGAAAAAAATACCCACTAAAGACACTACCAACCAAGACCAAGTTTGTAATGTAATTAAAGTATTGGTCATAGAAAACTTAGTAATGCAAGTATTTGAAATCGAACCCGCTATCCTAGAAGAATATTCAATGCATGCTCGTATGTCATAACTAGTTGTAGATGAGCATGCTTAAATAAACCTTGAAGAACATGTTTTCAAAACCAAATTCTTATTGTGGTGAATGCATTCTTCCCACTATTAATTTCAAAGGACACACCAATGGATCCACTTAAGTTGGATGATATCCAATTCTTATCTGGAAATTTATACTAGGACCAATCCCAACCATCTCATTCATAATCGATAATAATTTCATAGTGCAACAAGATTTTGTCTTAACAATGAATTTCTAGACTTGAGAAAAGGAACCCCTCATTTGGACTTCACAAGTGGAATCAATATTTTTGTTAACATAATTTTTCTAACTCTTTCAAGTATTTAATAGGTTTGAGACATATTTCTACCCATTGAGCAACAAAATTTCTACGAGATTCCTTGATACCTCACAAGAATATTTCTCAAGGTGTGAAACCTATATTTGCAAACCAAACTATTGCAAATGACATGCTAGGAACATATCGAGACATCCCATGCCAATAAAAAGACTTTGACATTAATATATGTATCTTATTGGATACTAGACGGGGGGCTCAACAACATTGTCTTTAAAGTGTAAGACTTTGGGGCCTAATTTACCCATTTTTTAAACCTCAATGCTAGCAAGTGCTAGAATATTTCTCAAACATATTATGATGCTGAGTTTTGATGTTCATGGTAGACATGGAATTTTAACCATTGCTTGTGGTACTCATGGTGTTAATGGAGTGGAATTAGTAAACCTTTTCATCATTATAGTCATCAAGCCAATTATTGATAGAAGGATGAGTAAGGGTGAGAATGTGGTTGTATCATTTGTTAATATGTTTATCTAGGCTATCCAAGCTCTCCCAATTATTTTTTTAAAACACTTGTCTCCATGCCCATGGGCAAGGATGATTGGGCAAAAGAGAGAGCTATAATGCTCTTGTCCTCTCCTTACATTAATGCGTTTAAACCTAAGAAAATTAGTGAATGTTTTAACAGCCCCAATTTACTTGGTCCTTTTGGTGGTTGCTACATATACTTGAAGGGATGCCAATAAGAAACCAAAGAGGAATGCCCCATTTGATGACTAACAACACATTGGCACACTTAACCATTGTCTATATTTTACAACGCCAACCTATACAATTGAGATAGAATACAACTATGTTTGACATGTTTTTGGTCTTAGATTTTATAATAATTTTATCATGGAGACCTTTATTTAGGTTAAGCTTTTTAATAAGACATGTGAAACTTCTTAATCCTCTAAGGTAAAGTCAATCTCAAGAAGTTTTTTGAATTTTTTAAAATTGCTTTTAACATATACTTATCATATAAGTGGATGGAGAGATTTAACAATCTCCCACTAACTAGAGTTGTTGAGATGGTTGTTGATATCGAGTAGAAATTTTAAAACCATGGCCTAAGGAAGTGGCTAGGTGGTAGCTAGTATATTGTTTAAATCTACTTTATCAGGAAATACATGTACCAACAAGATTTTACTTTTTAGTTTGAAAAAGCTAATCGCATTCTTTATTTTATAAAAAATGTTTAATATGTATCTATATTGTCACCATGTCCAAAGGGGTTTGCATCCTTTTACAATATTTTTATTACATATTTTATTTAGTTAGAAAAGAACTTATTACATATCCTAAAACTTAGCTAGCTTTCTTTGTGAGTTCTTGTCATAGTCATATTTACCAAATAAGAACATTGATTCACACACACTATTTCTCACACATTGATGTGTGTGCACATGTGATTTTTATCTTTACTTTTTTGGGTGTGTGAAGGTGGGAGATTGCATGTGATAAAAAAATACAACACGATAGAAAAATAATGGTATAATAAGAAAACATTTAAACTTATGATATCATTAATTAGAATGCATCTCACCACAAATAATATGGATATATCATATTTCTGTATAAATCTATATACCATATTTCTATATAAAAGATCAATATACCATTGTATTTGATAAGTTCAGTCTTATTGTCCTTTTTTGAAAATGTCACTTAAATTATGAAAAACTATAGTATAAAAATAAATATATACCTACATGTTTATATAAAAGTCAAAAAGAAAGATTTTCAATGAAAAAGAAAAGAGAAAATTTCACACACATCATGTCGTATGAGAGTACTATACACCTTAAATTGAAACATTAACTCAAATACCAACCTTTCTTTAAAATCATAAAGAGAAAAGACATAATTATTTATAACAAGTTCAGAACGGAATCTTTGCAAAACATAGAAAGTCAAATAGTGATACAATTCTAGACTTCGTTAAAGTAAAGAAGATCAATGAAATCACAATTACCCTTTACACCTTAAATTGAAACATTAACTCAAATACCAACCTTTCTTTAAAATCATAAAGAGAAAAGACATAATTATTTATAACAAGTTCACAATGGAATCTTTGCAAAACATAGAAAGTCAAAATAATGATATAATTCTAGAGTTCGTTCAAGTAAAGAAGATCAATGAAAAATAAGCTATACATCACTTAAGAGTCCTAAACATACTCCCAACAAACACAAGCAATGGTGCATCCCAAAAAACAACTATCAAAGAAGATACATCACCTAAGAGTCCTAAACATATTTCCAACAAACACAAGCAATGATGCATCCCAAAAAGAAACTAATGGTTTCAATCTCTTCGTAATACATGTATGCTCTATTTGCAAACCCAATTCATGGAAGACATTCCTTAACAATAATACTTGGATAACAAAAATCTAAGCAAAGACCCATAACTTGAAGGAGAATTTCAAAGAACACACTTTAGTTAGGTGATTCATCCATTTCACCTCTACCTTTGTTAGACTCCATTTTCTCTTCACCTTCTCCTAGTAAGAAGATAAAACACTATGATACCAATTCCATTTATTTAATTTGTATATTTAAATGTGTTAGCCATAATTTCACATCCATTTTTTCCAAATAAATTGAAAAATATAAATACACATATAAAATCACATTCAATCTTTTAAGCAAAACAATCCAAACACTTTTGACAAATCATGCATGATTGTCTAAAACGATCAAAATTTAATTACTCCGATAGACATGTTAATTTTGGAATATGAATTCTATAGTCATAATTTAATTATTAACAATTATTAAGTGGATAGTATGGATTTAACCCCACAAAATATTCTAAAATATTAATAATATACACAAATCAAAGATTGAGATTTATCTCCAAATTAGTTATGCCATTTATGTCTTTTTAATTAAATTAATTAACTAAAATAATGTCATATGAACACGTTGCATTTCAAATGAGTTATGATTTTTTAGGAATGTAGAATTTATAAGCCATGGTATTGGTACATAGTATTATAACAGAACTTATTCTATACGGTAAAGTGAAGATAAATTTCCATAATTAAGAATCTTATTTAACTCATATATTAATTTTTTGAATTAATAATAATAATTTAGTTAGTTTTTATGATTTTTCTTTTAATCTTTCCTATACTATGAAATGTTTTGATGCTTATTATAAAATTGATATTCATCAATATTTATTAGCCATTTTAATTTATATAACTGTTCTTAATAAATAAAACAAATAAAATAATGGAATTTTCAAAATTCCAAATACATTACTTACTTTTTTCTTATCTTAAATAATAAATTAAAAATTTTTAACCTTAATTTACTTTTTACTTTAAATAATAAGTTAAGGTTTTTAACCTTAACTACTTTAAAATAATGATTAAAATTTTTAACCTTAACTTACTTTACTTACTTTTTCTTACCTTAAAATAATTAAATTAAAATTTTTAACCTTAATTTACTTCTTACCTTAAATAATAAGTTAAATTTTTTTAACCTTAACTACTTTAAATAACGAGTCAAAATTTTTAACCTTAACTTACTTTAAATAATGAGTTAAAATTTTTAACCTTAACTGACCTTTTTAAATTTTATTTATGAGTTAAAATTTTTAACCTTAACTGACCATTTTTAATTTTATTTATGAGTTAAATTTTTTAACCTTAACTGACCATTTTTTAATTTTATTTATTTTCATTACCATATTTTGATCACAAAAATAAATTAAAAAATAACCTGGCTAGTGACATAGCCTTTTATAATTGGGCTCAAAGCTCTCTCAAAAGTCGTTTAATGGTCGGTGCCATGTCGAGTTTATTTCCCTTGATTGAATCTGCCTATACAAAACGCCAGACAGGACCATGTGCTTTGACCGACCGTATAAAGATTCAAAGGATCCAGGTATGTGGACCTCAAAATCCATATATTTTAGTTTAATCTACAGGAAAACTGAAGAACAGACCGAGGATATGTGGAATGGAATCCATTAAAGCATATAATAACTTTAGCTTTGCAGTCGTAAGAACTGGGCATAAATACTATTCTTTCATGCACATCTAGAAAGAACAGGGAATTTACCGCCGAGAAAAATAGAAAACGGCAACCGGGAAATGAAGGGACCGTTGCCGGGAAATGAAGGGGCGACAACTATATATTCTTTAAATCATGGCTGTCAAAGACACGCAGCGGAAGGGGGGAAATTAGAGTTGGAGGGAGAGGTGGAATTTATTTTCTTTGTTCGTCTGTAATTTGACTTTGCAGCATAGCATAAGGCCTCTGGTTAGCGAGTTCAGCAGTCGGAAACCTAAGCTATCTGCGCATGTAAGTCGGTTTCTTGCTTGTCGGTTTCCCCCAATTTTGCCGTGTTTTGAAGTCTAGGTTTTGTAAATTCACTCATGAATTTTCTCCCTGAGAAGCCTTGAAAATTGCAAGATGTGTTCATTTTGTGAATTTAAAGAGTTTAGCTTGCAATGCGTAGATTTTGAGGCTGCTGTGTTTTTTTTGGCCGTAGAATGCAACTGCTAATGCTCGACAGAACCTTTTAGTTGGCCTGATTTGATGGAGAATTTGCAGTTTATTTTTGGTGGAAGATTGCGTCTTCTTTTCCTATGCAGTATACGGATAGTTGACAAATTGGGGTTTTAAGCCCCTTTACGACAAATTGATCTTAAAATGCAAGGGAAAATGTGTTTGCTTTCGTATAATAATATGTTTCTGTGTTTGCATTCGGATTTGAATTTTTGGCGTTGAGGAGTTTGGCTTATAGTGGTTGGAAATTTTTGTTCAGTATAAAGTTCCGGCGTTGTTATTTCTTTGTTATGAGTTTCACTGTTAGCTTCGTACAGTCGGTAAAAAAATCTTTAACCGATACCTTTACATTGCAATGCTTAGCAATTTCTTTGATAGCTTAGGCGGAACATTTTGAGCATGCATGGATATTCTTGCTTCTTGAACGATTTTGACATGAATTGAACAGGTGTTGGCTGCTAATTCGGCCTTATTAATATTGCAGTTTAGTTACCGCAATCGACGGATAGTCGGTGCTGGGTTTTCTTTTTAGGTTTCTTGGGACAAATTGGCCGTAAAATGTAGGAGAAGCTGTACTTTTTTCCATGATCTAGGTCGAAAATAATATGGTTCGTGATTTGTTTTCTATTTTGACTTTATCGTTGAATATATTGGCTGGAAATTGTTTCTCACTTTAATTTTTAGCCTGCCAGGTTCTTTTGGTTTGAGTTTCACACTCCGCTTGGTACATTCTAACTAAAAGAATTTTGAGTAAAGTGAAATCTTTACCCCTTCTCTGGTGGCTAATGAGGAGCATCTTGACAATGCACGAATATTATTTCTGCTCGAACGATTTTAGCGTGAAACAACTTGTGCTTTGTTGGCTTCCAATATTTAGATCGCTTTGGTCAAATATCTGTAAGCCTCTGTGCCGAGTTTCCAAATTTTTGAGATTGCGCCTAAATTTAAGTGTCGCCTATTTTTAGGCTGTTTCTTTTTATTTGTAGTTCTAGAGAAAAAATATACATTTTATCGGGACTGAGCTTTTTTTAATTCAGGAGTTCTGCTTCAAATTTAAGACGCGAGGCCTTTGCTAGGTTTCTTTCTTTAAATTTCGTGAAATTTTCGTTGGCTTGCTGTTTATTTTGTTATCGTTCAGAGCAGAAATTTGAGTGGGTCTGGTGCTGCAGATTATGCATTTTTTTTTTTGTTTTCTGAAATTTGTACGTTTGATATCGTGGAAGAGAAAACCACCTTTATTGGTGCGAAGGGATTCTTTTTGATTATTCATTCATGTTAGCGAAGCTCTTATGCCTATTTTAACATTTATTATATATTTTCAGCCATCGAGTAACTGTTTGGTCGGTGCTCTCTTTGGGGAAGATGAATCGCAAACCGGGCGACTGGAATTGTTCGTCTTGTCAACATCTTAATTTCAGTCGGCGAGATTCGTGTCAGCGCTGTGGGGATATGAGGCCTGGAGGGTCCCGCGGTGATGAAAGAGGCGATTATGGGAGTTTCAGTAGAGGTGGTGGGTCATATGGGTATGGAAGTGGCGGTGGCGGTGGCGGTGGTGGCGGCGTTGGCAGCGGTGGGGGTTTTAGCTACGGGGGAGGCTCAGATGTGAGACCAGGCGACTGGTATTGCTCTTCAGGCGGGTGTGGCGCTCACAATTTTGCCAGTCGCTCCAGTTGTTTCAAGTGCGGGGCATATAAAGAGGAATCTGGCAGTGGAGGTTCTGGGTACGAAACCTCCGGAGGTCGAGGATCCAGAGGATTTGCTTCTTTCAACAGTGGTTCTGGCGCACGTTCCGGGTGGAAATCTGGTGATTGGATTTGTGGCAGGTAAATTACTTCCATATATTTTGCGTCCATTTCTTCAGTTGAAAGTACCTATATTAAAACCATACAGACAAACGGGCGTTTGTGTACAGGTCAGGATGTAATGAGCATAACTTCGCCAGTAGGATGGAATGCTTCAGGTGCAGTGCTCCAAGAGAGTCGGGTAAGGGATCGAACAAATTCCCTGCATTATATTTCTCATGCCCTGTGTTTTTAATAATGTTTATATGATGAAAAAGCATTCATTACAGGCACTGCTGTATGATGCTGCCAGGAATTGACCGGTAATCGAGAGGCGGTTGCAGAGATTGAAGCTGTTCAGGAAGCTTTCAAAAGAAGGTGATGGGTTTATGGGGGGAATGTATTTGGTATAGAGCCATCTTGTTTTGTTAGTTTTTGTTTCTTGGGTAATGTGGGTAAGGGGTCAGGAAAGAAGGCTGTTCGGAAAGTCTTTATGCATGTGTGTTTGTACTGTTTCTGTTTCTGTTCTGTATTTCAAATGAAGGCATCCTGCAACATGGTTGAAGCTTGACAATCAGACATTCTCTTGTCGCCTTTTGTATTTATATTTTTGCTCCTGCCGTGATGTGATGCTCTGCTTCATTCTCTAAAAAGTACCGTGTTTGGTTTAAATTATATTGTTGAATACAGCAAATGCAACCTCACATGAGCAATAATTTCGTATCTACGGCTGATGAATGCGAACGCCAAAGGTTCCATAGATTGATTAAACATGGTGCTTACTATCCTGTGAAGTTAAATGACAAATTGTATATTGAATCAGTTACTCATTTGTGTTTCTTCCTATGTTATGCCTGAAAGCTATGAAGTTCTGGAGGTGGTATTTCTTATTTGTTTTTTTTCCCAATTTTCCCTAGTTTCAGATACATACTGAAATGCTACATTGCAAAAATGAACTTCCGTGGGCTTAACTGCCAGATTCCACCAAACTATTTAGCACTTTCAACCTAGCCTCCTCGCTCTTTGCTACTCTGCTATACACGTTGGGTTGGATTATAGGGAATTGGAACCCTGGTGAACAGTTGTAATGGTACGTTCATCTCAGTAGTGAATTGGTTTTTTTATCTGAAATTGAAATTCTAAAATTAAATTTATTTTGTTACTTAGATGTGGAAAGAAGTACAGTGAATTAAAAAATGAAAGGGCACAGAATAGAAAGAAACTTGCTGATCTCAAATAGAAATGGTTTAACCTCAATACCAACTGGCCTAACAAACTCTATGTGGCCGTAATTTCAAGCAGAGCATTATATCCATTCCACAGATATTAAACGATTACCTGTCTACGATCACTTCCCGGCTCAGGGAGGAATCATGACTAGCCGCCCCATTCATGGTTCTGGGCAGGGAAGTACATGCAATCATTGAATTTCTGGAGGGTGATATTGGGCTGGTTGTTATCCCCACGGTAAGTATGCAATGACCAACTCTCCTTACTATGAGGAATCCAACGGATTAATCTAATCCTTGTAGATGCCAGTTGGTAAATTGTTCAGAGACAAATATACGCTCACTCAAGCCCATGTGATATAGCAGAATGTAAGTCTGTTTTTTTATGGCTTAGGTACTTTACACTAAAGTATTTTGTCCTTGGCTTGCCTTGAAAGCAAATGTTTGCAACCCTATGGTACTTTACAATTATTTTGCATATTCAATGGATTTTTGAGTCAACATTTACATTGTCTACATCCTCAATGGATCGAGGACTAGACAAGCATCATTTTCTTTCTCAATTACAGTGTTATGTTGTGGGACATGATGAATCTGTATGTACTGGTACAAACTCTGAAGATGTGGTCATGAGCTAACTGGATATGTTGGAAAGTGGTTACCTTGCATTTGATTCTTCTCTCTCCAGCAATTACTTGAGAGTAAACTGGGCAGTATAAAGACGTTTTGTAAAGGATTTGACAAAGACATTTATTCTATAAAGCATATTTGTAGAATTGGTCATTTGGGAAAAAATCAATTGAGTGGTGGGCTATCAATAAAGCCAATGCTACCGCTCCACTAATGTGAGGGGTAGTATACCCTACCCCTAGATAAGGTAGGGTAGATAAAATAGTATATGCTACCCGCGAGATAAAGTAGTAAGTAGTGTATGTTATCTGTTAGATTTATCTAAATACATTATCCAATGGGTTAGATTTATCCTACATTACCCAATGGGTTAGATTTATCCAAGTATATTATGCAATGGGTGACATATACCGCCCGTAAATTAATGGGGCTATAAAATTGGATTTATTGATCCGATTTATTGATCCCATTTTGGGAAATGACCAATTGCATAGTAAATGGTCAATACAGCCCCTTGTAAGCATTCAAAGCGATATGAAAAAAGCTTTCAAAACCAATGGCTTTTGATGATCCTTTGGCCAAGGAGGGTGTTCATAAAGAGTAGATCTCAATATTGAATCGGAAAGCATGGTTCAAAGTAACGTAAAGGAACATCTCCGTATACACATCAATGATTTGAATTCAGGTGCCGGTTTTCGGGAGAAAAAACCTGAAGAGGAGGGCACTCGCAGCTGTTGCCCTCACTAGTTCAAGCCAGTGAAGGCTCCAATGGAAATCATTGACACTTCTGAGTGGTGGTCAAGTAGGTTAGGGGTGGCTGTTTTAGGAGATAGGGTTAAGGAGAAACATGGCCATATGTCTAGTGTATGGTATATATATATATATGAAGAATTTACTTAACATCACAATCAAACATTTTTCTGGTAATTGATGAATAAATAGTATCACCATTTTTTTCTTCCTGAACAAATGTGATCAGTAAAGCTAATTTCTTATTCTATTCTAGTAATTGCTGAATAAATAGTATCACCATTTTTTCCTTACTGAACAAATGTGATCAGTAAAGCTAATTTCTTAATTTAGACAATTTGCTAATTTCTTAATTTAGACAATTTTACTGAGTTGTTAGTGAGATTCAGATGTAGAGGTGATAAAATTACAGACTCAATAAATTGATACGATGTAATCAATATGGATGATGTTGTCAGTGAGATTTAGATTATAAGTCAGACACTATATATTTGACATGACGTAATGAATATGGATAATGAGAATGGGTTAATTTCCTTTTTGACGTGATGTAATGAATATGGATATTGAGAATGTTAATTTCAAATTACAGACACTATATGTTGACATGATGTAATGAATATTGATGTAATGAATATTGAGAATAGGTTAATTTCATTTTCACTGATATACTATGAACATTGAGAATAGGTTAATTTCATTTTCACTGATATACTGTTATTATCTACTAGTGAGATTCATAGGTTAATTTCATTTTCACTGATATACTGTTATTATCTACTAGTGAGATTTAAATTTAAATATGGTTACATTTACTATAAGTTAATATATAATGAAATAATATATAATGAAATAAATATATATTACTGAGATTTAAATTTAAATATAGTTACATTTACTATAAATTAATATATAATGAAATAAATATATAAACTGTAATGTCATTGTTTTCCACTAATGAGATTCAAATCTAATTTTGGGAGTTATGGAGGCAGAGGAATTGACCAGAATCCTGGTAATCTTTTTTTCAAAAAATTTTGTGAAGACAGTGTTTGAATCATGTTTTTGATGGTAGAAATAGAGTCAGCACCATCAAAAACTTCCAGGGCATCTAAAATGATGAAATTTGGCAGTTTTTACTTGGATACAAAAGAGGAATTGTGGCCAAAAGTGAACAGAATCCAAAAGTGGTGGAAATTATGAAAACTGACAGCTTTTACTTGGATTTACAAAAATTCCTGTGTATAAGATAAAATATACATATTCAAATTTACATTTTAAAAAAAATTACCTAAATTTAACCCAAAAAAATTAAAAAACAACCAAACTTAACCAATACTTTTCCCTACTTTTCCCTCCCTCGGAAAAAAACCCAAACTTAACAAATACTTTTCCCAGACCAATACTTTTCCATCCCTCGAAAAAAAACCCAAACTTAACAAATACTTTTCCCAATCCATTGGAAGATGAAACCCAAAACACATATACTTTTCCCATCACTCAGAAAAAAACCCAGACTTAACAAATACTTTACCTAGACCAATACTTTTTCATCCCTCGGAAAAAACCCAAACTTAACAAATACTTTTCCCAGACCAATACTTTTCCATCCCTCGAAAAAAACCCAAACTTAACAAATACTTTTCCCAATCCATTGGAAGATGAAACCCAAAATATATATATATATAACCAGGCCATTGAAACAATTTTTTCAAAAAAAATTATGATCAAGATAACAAATATCAACGTTAAAATGATATGTTTAATCCAATATATGTAGTTGAGAAGCGCACAATGATTACATTCAGGGAGTGGATGCAGACAACAAAGTGAGACACCAAAGACAGACCGAGAAGGAAGGTGGTGGATGACACAGAAAAAAGCCAAAGGAGTTGGAATCCCATTAACTGCTACATTATGAAGCCCACTCTGCTCTCTCGGACGAGGAGGGCTGCAACGCCTAATCTCGGGTGGTCAGTGTTTTTGTTCATGCCATCTCTTTTACGTTTTAGACCTTGCAAGGGCTTGGTTTTTTTGGGCTATACGCTGTTCGTAAACTTCCCCACCGAAAGAGGGACAAATCCCAAGACAATAGACTCTTTATTTGGATAGCAGAGGCTCAACATTCATTGGGGAAACCTGTTGCTGTTGTTAACGTTCGATGTATTTTCTTTGCATTAAGCGATAGGTAGCTAATTTAATAATAAAAGTTAATTAATAATCTGTATTAATGGTATTAAAAATAATTAATTTCAATGTAGTTATTTTTTATTTTTATTTTTTAATTATTATTTATTTTTTCTTTATTTTACACAGTTGGGTATTGATTATATTGCCAAAAAAAAGCAATCCCTTGTTACATTGGAAGGGAAATGGATTCAAGTATAGCCTTGAATGGGAAGGGAAATGGATTCAAGTATAGTGCTGAATGGGAGCGCAGTCGTTATTTATATACTTGAAACCAACTTTTTATGGATTCTTGAGTGATTTGGCATATTGTTGAGTATAATTGCTTATTCTTGCTTTGCTTAGTGGAGGTTTCTCATTGCTGGCTCTTGTTGATTGACTTGATATAATCAACAACTTCCTCAAGGTGATTGCATTTGTCTTTGAGATTTGCTATTTCCACTTTATGTTTGTCTATATTTATATACTTGAAACCAACTTTTTATGGATTCTTGAGTGATTTAGCATATTGCTGAGTATAATGCTTATTCTTGCTTTGCTTAGTGGAGGTTTCTCATTGCTGGCTCTTGTTGATTGACTTGATATAATCAACAACTTCTTCAAGGTGCTTGCATTTGTCTTCAACAACTTCCTCAAGGTGCTTGCATTTGTCTTTGAGCTCTGCTATTTCCACTTTATGTTTGTCTATATCCTGTGTTTGTACATGTTCTTAGTTTTCATTATTTTTACCTTGAGATCCTTGAGTGCTTGGTTGAACTTTTCTATCATGATTTTATTTGCCTTGCATGTTGGACAACTTTCATTTTTTCCAACTCTTTCTATGGGATTACACACCATTTTGATTATCTGAGTAGCTGTTTTTTTTTTGTTGGTTATTTTCCTTTCCTTTAAATCTTTTTTGTTTTTTTAGTGTTTTTTGACTGAGCTTTTTAATATAGTTATTAAAAATAATTAGTATTAGTCTCCATAACAAGTAAAAATAAATATAAATAAAAGAATAAGTAAAAATAAATAATAGATTTAGATTAATATTAATATTAGTACTTATAACGAGTAAAAGTAAATTTATAGATGAAATGTTTTTTTTAAGAGTGTTTTTCTATGGTTAATTTTAATTAAAATTTAAAAAATGTATTTTATTTACAATTTCAAGCGAAATTGTATTGCTGAATTTTTATGAAAAAGACGATTTTGAGGTGGGTCCCTTGTCCCACAAACAAGAGGGTTTCATACACCAATTTGGTTTTTGACTTGGCCCTGACTTTAAAATTGGATAATAATAATATAATAAAAGAAAATTGTTAAATTTGTAATTTTATTTTGGAATAGAGTTTTTACACTTAATTTAACTTCCATGGAATATTTTAGAATATATAATAATAATAAAAGAAATTGTTAAATTTGTAATTTTATTTTGGAGTAGAAATTTTAGATTTGATTTAACTTCCATGCAACATTTAGAATATATCTAATAATTTTACAAAATAAAGATTGAGATTTATTTTCAAAGTAAATATTTGTTCTAACTTTAATTAAATTGATTAGTTAAAATGTCATATGTTGTTTTGTAAAATAAACTGTAGTTTTTTGGTTAGGAATACTGTTAGATGTTTTTTTAAATATATTGTTTAACTTATATTAATTTGTTTTTATAATTAATAAAATTATAATAATTTAAAATATAAAATTATTATTTAATTTTTTTTATGAATTTTAATTTTGGCAAATATAAGATGTATCATGAAATAAGTGTTTTAATGCCTATTGACATCAACTTATTATTTAATTTATATGGATGTCAACGAAATTACATTGACATTATTTTAGTGGTGAGTAGCCTATGAAATGAGTTTTCTAAACATAAATATAGAGTATCTCCTTCCCATACCTTTAATTTTTCAAATTGATTACATATTTTATCACATATACTGCCAACCTTACATCATTTTAGGAATCACGATCGTATATGATTCTACAACAAAAATTATCTCAAAAAAGTTTCATTAACCTTCAAAGGAAGTTCTCAAGTATTATCAACAAATAAGTAACATAAACTTATATGCATTTTGTGGTACATCAATTAGGCTCAAGGGTCAATAATATATATATGTATATATATATATATTTTAATGGTTGGTCTTTTTTGTGTTTTCAATAAATATGCCTTTGTTGAATTTCAGTATAGCTTTGGAAGAGAGGGTTTGTTTCTAAATTCTTGTGATTATAAATATGATCAAATGAAATCTTAGATGAAAAGGATTTTTTTTTGACAAATTTTGTGGTAAAGAGGGAGAAAAGTGTATCTTGATTTGAGATATTCTCATCATTAAATTAAATTACAATTGGTGAGTTGCCATAAACATGCAATTGTGTGATTTCTTCATGAGTCAACTAAAGAATTAATTTGAGAGGAAATAATTCTGCAATATTGTTCGAGGCCAAGGTAATTTTTGACAAGATGGTGGACTGTTTGCTTGTAGAAAAATGTACAACTCTTCCAATCCCTCCCATAGAGGGAAAACCTTGAGCATGCTTTGTCAAAGAAGGCCTAGGGATATACTGTTTGAATATAAAACTCCAAGAGGAATTTGTTTATTGATATGAATTGTTGGTTTTATAGTGTTGGTGATAGCAAATTATGAGTAACAACCTTGATGGTGATAGACTCTTTTCCTTTTAAGGTAGCTAGGTTTCTCTCCAACCATATACCCCATATCTTTATGAGGGGGAGAGCTTTGTGTTGCATTTTTTTGTGTTCTTGATAGCCATATTTTAAGACAAATATCAATAGGAAAACCTTCCTAGGAATATTGTTGTTATTCATGAAAACAAATTTCGTTTCAAATGCATGTAAAGAGGCATTTAACGAACAAATAATCCACTAATTTAGACTTATAGCTTGATAGAGGGGGAAAATATCCCACATTGAAAGATCTTTTCTATAGGTTATCCCATGTTGGTGCTTTTTATTTGAGTAATAACCACATAAAAAGTTTTGATTTGGGAAGACATTTTAATTTTCCATCTCTTTTCCCTGCCACGGAGGATTAAAGATTTTATTAATGTTTGGGAGCCATTCTCAACATCCAACAAAGGAAAGTGCCTACAGGAGGAAAAGCTTTTGTGATGGATTTTAAAAGAATAGAACCATTTTTGGTTGATTTTTGAGATCTGATCCATTCCAAAGAAGAAAGGGGGTTGATGTATTTTTTTTTTTATGGATGATATGAGTCCATAGACCAACACCTTGAATGAGTTTCCACATTTATTTCAGTGTTAAGGATTTGGAGAACCATGAGATATTTCTTAGGCCCTAACCAACTTGCACTTTTGGAATGGCTATGGAGTTTGAGGTTGTAAGTGCAAAAGCTTTTCTCCCTTCTTTTCTTACCCAAAGGAAACAAATGTCACCTATTTGATTTTATGCAATATTTCAAGTAGAATCCATGCTAAAGAGGTCCAATAGACTAGGATGGATTCTATTACGAATTACAAGTTACAAGCTTTCCAATGTTGGATAGCCATTTATTACACTAAATGCAATTTTTTTCCACCTTTTCAAGTAGCCAAAGCCAATATGATTTTAGGTAATGATTTGGTTTTGATATAAAGCCCAAATATTTTAATTATTGGTCCCTGTTAGAATTAGGATAAGAATGTAACAAAACTAGGATAATATTAAAGGGAAGGGGGCGGCGGGTGTGGTGAATCAATGTTATAGTGAATTTCAACAATTGTTAACAATATCCAGTATTTTAATTCATTCAACGATCAATCATATAAACAACATATAGAAACTCATAGGAACACTAGTGTACATGGAAATCCATAAAGGGAGAAAACCACAAAACTTATATTTGAATATTGTTGTTACATCAATTTTTTTGGCTCTGTTAGGTCCCTATACTACTAGTGTAACCCCTTATTGTTATTACTACAACTCCCTTATTATATTGTTGTTCCCATCTAGTCCCCATACTGTTATTATTATGCCCCATAAAAGCCCACTATTGTTATTTTTATGTCCTTACATTATTATTGTTATGTCGACTCTGATTATATTATGACTCCTTAGACTCCTATATATAAAAAGGAGGTCTTGTCATTTGTATCATCTAAGAATTGTTCATTTGTGTAATGTAAAGGAGGTTGCCCTCTCGAAGAAGCCTATTTCTAAGGCGTTGATTTATATTTTCTATTTTTTTGTGAGCTGGTTTCATAACATTTGGTATAAGAGCTTTGGATTCTAAGGTTTCGCTACTCCAAACGAGTCATCGTGGTATTTTTGCTAAAACTTTTTTTTTTGTGACATTTCAGAAGCTAAAAAAAAGCCCATTTGAAAAGAAATCTGGTTGAACTGCGCATCCAAATTTCAGATCTTGTCTCGCTATATTTTCAGAGATATGATATGAGGAAGTTAGGGTTTTTGAAAGTTCTAGAATTTCATATAAAATAGGGCATTGTGGTATTTTCGCTAGTATAACCTTTTCGTTACGAAATTTCAAAAGCTAAAGAAAAAACCCATTTGAAAAGAAATCGTTCTAAATCTCGGGTCCGAATTTCAGATCTTGTCGCTATATTTTTGGATATATGATCTAAGGAAGTTAGGGTTTTTGCAGACTCCCGAATTACATCCTAAACATGTGACCTTGGGAAAATCGTCATAACTCTCTCCAAGCAACAAATTGAAATTTTGTAAGAAGTTACAGAAAGAGGACAGACTATAGTTTTCTGTGCATAGTTTTCAGATCCAAAGGTCGAAACAGTGACACGTGGCACACCATACAAGTTTGATCTATTGAAACATTATATAATCAGGTCATCTTAGGAGATTGGGCATAACTCTTTCTTGGAGAATCAAATTCTGATCAGAGTTGCGGGTTTAGAAAGAGGACTCAGAGGGCTACTATAGGAGACAATTTCAGAAATTTGAGATCTGAAAGTACAGAATTACAGTGATTTCAAGATTGAGCTCTTGAAATCAAGAAAAGATGATATGAGGAAGTTTGATGGAAAGGATTCAATAAATTGGATACTACAGATGGAGCAATATTTTGATCTACATGGTGTACCACTGTTACAAAATGTATGTATTGCATCTTCATATTTAGAATCAGATCAATTTTTATGGTATAAAGGGCTTTGTTCTCGTAAACAACTTGTTACGTGGTTAATTTTCACGAAGGAAATGATAGCACATGAGGATAGAAAGAGCAACACTTTCTTTAGAGCAACACCACAACAATTGGAAGAAAAAAGAGAAAAATGGCTTTGTTACAAGGTGGAAAGCAAAATTATGACAACAAAGAAGTCTACCCCTCACAACTATAAAGGGGGAAGTATTGTTTCTCCTAGCCTTCTACAACCTACAAGGGTTACACCACAAAAATTGGAAGAAAAAAGAGAAAAAGGGCTTGTTAAAATTGTAATAACAAATATATTAAAAGTCATAAGTATGTTGAGAAGAAATTATTTTACATTGATTGTGGAGAGGAGGAAGAAAATGATTAAGAAACATCAAAAGAAAAGTATACACACCAGGAACCAACCCCAGAGAAGGAAGAAATGAATCCGACCATATCTTGTAAAGCATTGGAAAGAATTACGACTCCTAAAACTCTCAAGATAGAAGGGCATATCAAGAAGAAAAAGGTTCAAGAAGTGAAATATCACATTGAGAAAGAAGAAATGAATCTGACCATATCTTGTAATGCATTGGATGGAATTACCACTCTTCAAACTATCAATATAGAAAGAGATATTAAGAAGAAAAATGTTCAAGAATTGAAAGATCACATCAAATCTCAAAAAATCAATCCGACCATATCAATCAATCCGACCATATCTTGTAATGCATTGGAAGAAATTACCACTCCTCAAACTATCAAGATAGAAGGACATATCAAAAAGAAAAAGGTAAGAGTGTTGATTGATTTGGGCAGTACCCATAATTTTATTGATTGTAAGATAACCAAGGAATTGAATTGCTTCCTATATCCAGCACCGGAGTGTCAAGTGATGGTTGCAAGTGGAGGAACCATAAATTGCTCTGGAAAGTGCCATAATATCAAGCTATCCATGGGAGAATATGTATTTAATAGCCCAATGCTTTCAATTTCAATGGGTGGTGTTGATGTTTTATTAGGAGTCCAATGGCTACAATATTTGGGTACGATAGCTTTTAATTTTCAAGAATTTTTCTTGAATTTTTTTTGGGAAGAAAATGAAGTTGAATTGATGGGTATCGACGGAAAACCTGGAAAGATAATCAACTCTAACAACATGACAAAGTTCTAAATTAAGAACAACGGGGTGTAATTTCACAATTATGTTCACTAGAGGATTCCACATCGAAATCATGTATTTTTCCAGATCTCCAAAACATTTTGGACAATCATTCCAAGGTATTTGAGACTCCCAAAGGCCTCCCACCTATTCGTGATCATGATCATGCTATTCATTTGATTCCACGAAGTGTTCCTCCAAATATTAGGCCTTACATATATCCATATTTCCAAAGGAGTGGGAATTCATTCAAAAGTTGCAGAAGATCCCAGTTCAAACAATATTGCGAGAACTTGACAAGGAAGGAAAAATCATATTGGAACCTAAAGTAGTGATAGAACCAAGAAATCGAAAGCTATGAAATAGATCAATTTAAGAGTATCTCATCAAGTGGAAGAACTTACTCGTTGAAGATTCCACATGGGAGGACAAAAAATTATATAGAAGCATCAAGAACTGCTAAGTGTTGAGGACAACACGTTTTGAAGAAGAGGGGCATGTTAGGTCCCTATACTACTAGTGTAACCCCTTATTGTTATTAATACAACCCCCTTATTATATTGTTGTACCCATGTAGTCCCCATATTGTTATTATTGTGCCCCATAAAAGCCCACTATTGTTATTATTATGCCCTTACATTATTATTGTTATGTAGGATCTGATTATATTATGACCCCTTAGACTCCTATGTATAGAAAGGAGGTTTTGTCATTTGTATCATCTAAGAATTGTTCATTTGTGTAATGTAAAGGAGGTTGCCCCCTCGAAGAGGCTTATTTCTAAGGCACTGATCTATCTTTTCTATCTTTTTGTGAGCTGGCAGGCTCTTACGAGGAGAAGATTCTCATCCCCTAAATGTACAAGCACCTACGTGACGGAAGCACCAACTCCTTGATATTTATAGGCTCCTACCTAAAGAGAACACCCACTCCATAATGTGTAGGCACCAACTTCTTAATCTTCTTTGCAGGCACCAACCTTCTTTGCCTAGCAGTTCTATCTTTCATATTTTTTTCAAACCTAAATCCATAGGCGTTCTTGTTTATATAACTTTGTTTTGTATTGCTTCCTTGTTTTGTGATTTACTTCTTATTCTAACTTTATCATACGACTTCTCATACCTATTTTGATATTCTGCTATTACAAATCTTCTGTAGACTTCATTTCATAGAGATATCACAGACAACTCTTCTTCTTAGTATTCACAGATGATAAAAAAATTGCACACTTAACTGTTAAACTCTTTGGGTTATTTATATTTTATTGAATCGACCAACCATTGTAGGGCCAATGATCATCTAACATTTTTTTGTTGGATATTTGATCTGGATGATTTGGATGAACAATTATATTACATCTGGATTCTTTTCGACCCGAATTATTTACTTCAACACCAAAAATTCATTATTTAATCCATAGGAGTGGGAGCAAGGGCCACAAGCTAAAACCAACTAGATAGCATACTCGGGATTCGGGTCCCTTAGGAAAGTTCAATACTTCGAGATCTCTGGATAAGTCGGATATCTCATTATACAGATTTGTAACAATGATGGAACCTTGACCTTAATCCGGCCTTTGGGCAATTTTTATTTTGGCAAATTGCTTGCACTCGTTATTTCTTGGATCGCCGGATAACCAGATGGCTTTGCACCTGCAACCATAACTAATGGAACTGAAAATGCTTCCCTTTTGAGCTCAAAATTCATATTCAATCCTTTGCGTATACTCATGGATTTTTAGGAGATCCAAGCTATCTAGACGTCCAACCTATTTTTTCATTTAAACCATATCTGGTCCAAAAAAAACTTGGAAATTGACAAATTGTTGGACCCTCAGATCACTAGATACTCTGATGCCGTAGAAAGTTGGTGGTCTTCTCATTTGAGGGAAATTTGTTCTTCTCAACTATTTATCCATAAGCTAAATACACTAAAAACTTCAAGATCTATTAAAAATTTGCTACGTATAATATTTTTCTATGTCATCTCTGGTATGTCACCGCCACATCATATGTCATGACACCTTTTGGTGACATTTCATGCCAAAGTGTTATTAAAAATAGAGCCATTTGGCCACCCAAAAAGTCCAAATTTGTGTGCCACATGTCACATTCACAGAGTGCCAATCTTTGCTATGTCAATGTCATCTATCGCCACTTGGTTGTTAGCTCACGCTACCACCTATTGCCACCTAGCTATCAACTCACGTTGCCACCTGTCTAGGGTCCATCGCCTGTGTATTCATGAAGAAATTTGGTATCTAGATGTTTTTGGAAAGTGGCAAAGCTACTACATGCTCGAAGGCTCGGATACACCTCTCTCGGTCACATCATCAGGCTAGTTCAACTATCCAATCATTGGTTTCAACCATGATTGATATCTACCACCTGTAATCTCTTCCATGTGGTTTCCACATCATCATCAATTCGAGCAAATTCGGTATCCATTCAATTTCTTTAAGTGTTACTTTGTTACACTTGCAATAGCCTGAATGCTCATACATTTTGAAATGGCTTAGATATCTGTAAGAACTCGGATATACTTGAAAACACCAGATTTACTAACGAGTCTGGATACTATGATATCCCCTGGTTAACATTTTCTATGTTTGTAAATAATTGAAATTATTTTCAAATGGTTGAGATAGGGACACTGATTCCATTGCTTGAGGTAGAAGGTTGTTTGAGGAAATGATTATTTTTAAATATTAGTCCTGGTTGACTGAAAGAATTAAATGTGTTGACTATGCATTAAACATAACTGAAAGAGAAGGACTGGGCCAAGTGTCCTTAAACTCAAACAATAAGCAAAGAAAATGAAAAAAAATTAAGAGCAACATGGGTTGCATTGTCAAGTGGTGCACTGTTGTACAAATCATGTTAAGCGAAGGACAAGTAGTCAATGTTTGGAGAGGAGGAATGAGGACATTCATTAATCAATTCTCATACAAGCTCTCTTGGGCTCACACACAAGCAGGGGGAGGCATTTTCAGAAGAATGCAACGTTAATAACTATCGTGTAAGAACAAAACGCTAGAAGGGAGATTAGGAGCCTTCTAAGTGAGGATTGTTGAGTGAGTTATTTCAGAGAGTGTGACTTGCTTGTAAGCTTGAAGAACCCACTGGAAGCTTGTGGATTGATGAAATTGTTGGACTAGGAAGAATCACTCAGGTGCTTATGGGAGATGATGAATCACTAGGAGTTTCCTCAGGGTTAAAGCTCCGGTGCTTGACTCATTAAGGAATCACTTGGAGGAGTGATTTGTTTATCCATTAACAACTTAACCATTGAAGAATCTTCCTTATAGTAAACTCTCTTCTCTTAAAAGTGAGCTAGAGTTCTTTGTTTTGTGAATTTTGGCATCATTGTGAATGTGCCTGAACAATGCGATTGATAATGGGCTTCGCTGGTGGATGAGGCAACATGGCCTTGTGACATCTTATTTTAGTTAGGTTGGTTGGTTGAAAGCACTCAGAAGCGCCCCCCCTCAAGCTTTGGAATCTGAATAGGGGGTGAGAGTGGCAAGTAAGACTTGGCAACAACTGTCTATGGTTGGGTGGATAGTTGTAGTCCCAATCTTAGTTGCCAGACCTTCCAAATCATAAGATAAGTAAATGTTCTATCTCTTGAAATTTAAGTGTCTGTAATATATTCATTGTGTTGTCTTCGAGTTTGTAGTGATGTTTTTCTCCGGGCCTGTAGTGATGTTTTCTTAATGACCAATTGTGTGGTTTATGCTTGAAAATCGAATCACCTTGAATGTGATGAATGTAGGTCTGTAATATTGTTAATCATGAGCCCAAATGTATGGTTCATGCCTGTAATTTGAACTGAAAAGGCGACTTCCTGTTTATTTGCGGATTGCCAATCTCTTGTAACCTTTGTTTGTACTATATGCTTCTTGGTTGCTTTTAAAAGTTCTATTATGCTTATCTATTCCTCAAAAGAGACTTGTAGAACCCTTGAATGAGGTCGACTTGTTTCATGTAAATCGTTGAGGATCTAAGGGATTAGAAACCTCTAAGAGTTTGAATGGACAAGTCCCTGGATGAAATTATACATTTCAACTATCGAAAACTTAGGAAGAGTAAGCCTCTAACAAGCTTTGGAGGGATAACACCATTTCATCCCTCATACAACCTTGATGGCTATGGTTGAGTTTTGGTGTAAATCTAAAGCAATTACAAAACCACTGTAATTGAGCCATATTGGAATTACTTTGCGAATGACGTATAATATGATTGAGGTAAAAAACCTAATATTATAATCCTTGGAGTTCTTAATTTCTCGTGCTGCAACTTTTTGTTGATCAAATTCTCGATGATCAAAACCCCAAGGTCCTATTTTGAGATTGAGCAATCCTCTTCAAATGATGCGCCCTAACTTTTTCATATGTTGGAAATCTGAGAGGTAGGCCTTTGCGCAACAGCGGTAGGAAAGCCGAGATGACGTGTTCTAGAGGCCTCATCCCCAGAGGTTCAAAAGGGAGCACTCGAGGGGGAGTGCCCGAGATGATAAGGTTTGATATCACATGGTAGGATTCAATCGTAGAGGAGGTCAGCAAGATAGGTTTGCGTTAAGTGCATTGGGAAGGAGGAACCCGAGGTGACGTGTCCTGGGGTTCTTATCCCAAAAGTTCAAAGAGAATGCAAGTGAAGGGAGCGGTGGGATGACTAAGCCAACATTGTGGCATACAGTAGGAGTCATGGAAAGATCAGGGGCGCTTTCAACACAAAGGATTAGACCCACAGGGACATGTAAACCTAAAGGTTGGTCCCTGGTAGTTTAAAGGTGAGGCACATTTCAAAAGGCGCAGGGTGACGTAACACTAGGACACTGTGGCATACATGTGATCTCAATTGTCTTCGTATTAGTGTAAGGTGGTCCCATAACACAGGTCAACTTGGAAGCTTGTCCTCGAAGTGATATAGGGAATCATATAAGGAAAAGCGCCAGGTAACAAAACCCGGGGAACGGGGATGTTGTCTTCAACTGATGATCTGTAAATTAAAATTCATAAATATATGGATATATGTGGAAGTTGTATATGGGTCGATGGTTTAGATCTATACACACACATTGAATGTGAGGACGTAGGCCATGAATAGGTAACAACTAATACACCAATGCCAAGTGGCATTGGGAGGCTAACTGTGATAGCCAAGTGGTAGGGTGATGAGATGGTGTTTCCTGATTTGCTCAATTTCAAATAGTCAATATTTCAATCCACAACTCGTATTGAGGAAAACATTATATCTTTGAGATCATCTTGACAAGATGAATGCGATTAAAGCATCCATATGAAGTTTTAAGGATGTTGAAAAGGATCGGAGTTTTTAGACCCCATTTCCATAACACTCTCTTAGATCATGGGTAAGCATTATAACCACCTGCTTTTAACCTAGGCTATAGGGTGTTATGGAAGGTGTGTTACAAAGTGGTACCAAAGCATCCAGGTTCAACACTTGGATTGGATGGGCTCCATCATGGGGCAAGTAACAACAAAACTCTTACAAAAAGGGGGTTTCATATTGAATTTTAGAAAATTAACTAAACTAATGTTTAAGTGTTAAAAGCTATTGCTAATGATTGTTATGATTTTATTGTGTTGATGCTCTAACATGGACTATTGTTACAGCTAACGCTACAATAAAAACTCCACAAGGCAAACTCAAGGGCATGCATTTTTTATTTTTTTATATTATGATGTGACTAACGTTGTGTGTGAATGAAAACACATCACAAGAAGCAAAGGAATGAGGACATGAATGGTGCAATACAACTCTTGCCAATCACAACATGGATATGAAGAAACAAGGACAAATGAAGAAGAGAGATCAGTGGGCCAGAGGGGAAGGGAAAACTCTCTTGAATGGATGGATACCTTGAGGAGCCTAAGGGTTGAAATTAGGAGTTGTAAGACAGATAATGAAAGGTTGGTGAGAGCTTAGGAAAAACAAACTGAGGTGAATGCAATTATTCTACAAAGCTTTTTTGACTTACAAATACAAAAGCAGTATGAACTGGGAGCTATTCATAGAGACAAGGAAATCCATTTTGCATCAGAAGAGAGAACAAATGGGGAAGATGGTAGTAGGTCTAAGAAGAGGAACAAGATGGAAAGTGAGGACACAGAGAGAGGGAATGCCCCATTAAACACCCTAGAGAGAATAAATAACACTCATGGACATCATTTTGGTATACATTCTAATTCTACTACCAGGTGATATCATTAGCATGAGAGAAAGAGATAAATGGACCATATGCTCGAAGAATTTAAGAAGGAAAAACCAATCACATTTGATGGAGAGATGAAGAAATCCAAAGATCCATAAGCTTGGCTGCTTGGATTAAAGAAGTTCTTCAGAATCCATAACTATTTTTAGAACATGAAAGCAAAGGTAGCCACCTATAGCTTGAAAAGAAAAACATACATATGGTGGGAAGACTTGAAGAATGTCAAGAGTATAATTGAAGAGGGCTTGAATTGGAATGAATTCGAAAGGCTCTTCAAAGAAAAATATTTATCAGAAAGCTACTATTACAACAAAGCAAAATAATTTTATGAGCTTAGGATGGGACAAATGTCGAATGAAGAATATGCCACCAAGTCTCCGGAGTTGCTGAGATATGTGCCATATCTTAAAGATGAGAAGACAAAAGTTTAGAGGTTTATTAGTGAGATGCCTCTATCATTCAAAGGTTAAATTGAGATCCATGAGCCTTAGACATTGAATGATGCCATTAAAAAGTTGAAACAATGATATGCTCAATCCAAGAGTAGAGCAGAGTTTAAACCTAATTGGAAGTCTAAAACAAAATGCCAAATTCAAGGGAAAGAGGCAAAAGTTAATTAAGGAATCACATACTGCCCCTGCTACTCAAGTGAGTCAATGCAAGTTTAACACTGTAGGCAAGGACCATTCTACTTAAGAAGAAGTCAAGAGTTATGGGAAGGGTCCATATAAGTGCTGGATATGTGGTGAAAATCACTTGAAGAAGGATTTCCCACAACACAAGCATGCTGGTCCAAGGCTATACAATGCACATGAAGTGCAAAATGTGGGAGATGTGGCAAGTGGTATGCCCAAGATATATGAAGCATTGGATAATCAGTAGGGATATCATCAGGCTTCCATAATTGAGATGGAAGGTAAGATTTGCAATCAAACCATTTCTGTTATGATTGACCCTGGTTCTTATTATATCTATGTTAGCCCAACCCTGGTGACACGATGTCAATTGAACCAAGAGCCACATGAGGAATCCAAGCTAGTTCAATTAGCCACATGAATAAAGAATAAATTTGAATATTGTGTGAAGTACTGCCCAATTGAATTAAATGGGATGTCGACAATGGAAAACCTTAAAGTGCTACCAGTGGGTGCGTACAACATGTTGTTGGGAATGGATTAGATGTATGCACATAGGACCAAAGTTGACTATTTAAAAAAAATAAATTGAGTGCCTAGATGAGCATGGAGAAAGGAAAGTTTTGTAAGGGAAGCTAAAGCCCACTTATATGAGACTGATCACAGTCAAGCAAGCCAAGAGAAGCAACATGAAATACTTCCATTTATTTGTTGTGCACATTTCCAGCCATGAAAAAGCCACTAGTAATGTTGAAGAAGAGGAAAGTGAACTACGAAAGCAATATCAGGTGTTGCAACAATATGAAAATGTATTTCTAGCAGAAACTCTGGGATTTCCTCCTCATAGAGAGGTGTAAATTTCAATTGAGTTAATTCCAGGAGCAATGCCAACATCCAAGGCACCATATAGGGTGAGTACATCTGCATTGGTGGGGCTGAAATTAAAACTTAAAAAAATGTTGGAATAAGGCTAGATAATGCCAAGTGTGTCTCCATGGGGAGAATCAGTGCTATTCGTGAAGAAAGATGGTACACTCACTATACATTGACTACAGACAATTAAACAAAGTGACCATAAAGAATATGTATCCATTTCCACGGATTGATTATCCATTTGACCAATTGAGGGAAGCAACAACCTTCTCCAAGATCGATTCATGGTCATGTAGAATTTTTGAATAATATGACACTCATTCACAAAGATTATCCTGATTATACACTATTTGTGGAATCATGCATAATACATAACCTCCTCTACGTTGATCATCAATTTAGCGGAATTAAGAAACAATCGCATGCGCACATTGAAACATCAATCACACATATCAACACAGTATGTCACGGGAAAAACATACAGCGGAAAACCCCTCAACTAACTGTATATTATATTGATTGAGAACATGTAACAATACATAGTATAATACTCCTTGCAAGTACTCAGTACTATCTTCACCTGTTACACACAAACTAGCTCAGATCTGAATCAATCACAGGTTCAAATCTCCTCCGCTGCTTTCCTGCCTCCACTGTGCAATACCTATTTGAGAATGGACGAGAATAGCTGATCCAAACTCGTATTTCCCTTGTGTTGCACTACGCAATCCTCATTGGCAATCTCAATCCACTGATTGTGCAAATCTCATGCACAACTATAGTCACAACTGACAGCTGTCTTGCCCTTTCACTCACCTCTAACACTTGTCTCCACTGAACTGTCCATGCACTGATTTAACTGATGTATTCTTTAGTTGATTTATGAGTTAATAATTAGTGAATTAATTAATAATTAATTCACATCACTCATTACTAGTGTGATTGTTAGTTAGACTAAATACAACTAGTTCAACTAAGTCAAACTGAACACAACTCCTTCAACTCCTCAATCAACTCCATTAAACTCAATCACTTGAGTTCTAACTGAAGTCCTTCATGCAATAGCTCAACTAACCCATAAGAAAAACGTATTTCCTTCTGGCAGTTGCATGTGCCACATCCGTAGCTCGAACTGAAGCGCTGCAAGAGGATAAGATAATGTGTATAGTCCAAATATTATTAAGAGCTAATAATATTCGACTGTTCTATTTTTAGGCTGGCAGTCTAAAAATAGACTCTGCCCATATGTCTAAAAATAGAGGTCCATCTATTTTTACCAACATGACCAATCATCCATAAATAGCATCCTGCAACTCATAGACCATGATCCATATGTCTAAAAATAGACTTTGCACCAAAAATAGCTTGTGGGCCCACTTAGTGAAGGCGACTTCTTTTCACTAAGCTCCATCATCTTGTTGCATTTTCAACACTCCCTCTCAACAAGATATGGATTATCTGTACCCCCTATCCTGCCTCTGTGGTATTCGAATTTGCTCCTAGAGAGTGCCTTCGTCAAGATATCAACATCCTGATCCTCCATGGGAATATATGAAAGTAACATGATTGTCCGCTGCACACAATCTCTGATATGATGGTACTTGATGTCGATGTGCTCCGTTGGGCTCCCTGCCCAATCTGCATCCGTGAAGTCACATAGATTCACCTCATCCTCTTGTCTTTACCACAATCCATATCCCGATGTGCCTCTGTCTGTCCGTGTGTACCAAGCACGAGGTGCTTGTTTCAACCCATACAACGCGCTCTTGAGTCTGCACACATGCGACTCGCTGCTGAAGATCTCGAAACCTTCAGGCTGCTCTATGTACACTTCCTCCTCAATGACTCTGTTGAGGAACACAGTCTTCACATCCATCTGATGAATGTGCCACCCCATCTGCACTAAGAGAGAAAGAATCGTTCGTATGGAAGAATACCTTGTGACAGGTGCAAAGGTCTCCTCATAATCAATCCCCTCTATCTGTGAGAAGCCTCGGGCAACAAATCTTGCCTTGTACTTCTCCACACTCCCATCAGCTTTCTGTTTCACTTTTTAGATCCATCTCGAACCCACCACTGATTTCCTTTCTGGTCTCGGGACAATCTCCCATGCACTGTTTTTGACAATCGAATCATACTCTTCCACCATGGCATCTACCCATGTGGGATCCTCCACAGCTTCCTCGAAAGAGGATGGCTCAATCATGACACATTTTCTCACAAGAGCCATGTATCCAGTGTACTGATTAGGTGACTGTCTCTGTCTGCGCTGTGCTGTAGGTGGTCCTACAACCTTCTCTGCATCTTGAGCCAATCGCTCAACTTCTGTAGTGCGCTTTCCCCCTCTGATGGTTTGCGCTGCATGAGTGGTCTCTTCCACTCCATGAACTTCATCTTGTGGCTGATCCACATCTTGAAGCTCATCCTTAGGAACTAATAGCTCCTCATCTGCATGCAAGTGTGGCTCCCTCTCAAGCAAACACTTAATGGCTTTCTCCTCCTGAAATTTGATATCTCGTCGCACAATAGTCTTGCGACTGTCTGGCAAATACACACGATAGTTGTGGGGCGTATCAGTGTACCCCACAAATATCCCAACCTCTGCGGTGGGCTCCAACTTCTTCCTGGCATCATTCGTCACATGCATGTAAACAGGAGAACCAAAAATCCTCAAATGGGAAATATCAGGCCTCTTACCAGAATAAGCCTCCTCGGGTGTACTCATGCCAAGTATCTTGTGAGGACAATGGTTCTGCACATATACTGCAGTATTGCATGCCTTCACCCACAAGTGAAGGGGTAGGCCCTGATCATGCAACATCGCCCGTGCAGCACCCATGATCGTTCTGTTCTTTCGCTTAGCAACCTCGTTCCGCTGTGGATTATGGGGAGCTATGAGCTCTCTTCGAATCCCTTTTGCGCTGCAGAAGTCCTTGAACTTGCCAGAGATAAATTCACCACCATTGTCACTCCTAAGAGCCTTCACCTGCTTCCCCGATTCCTTCTCGTCCAGTGCTTTGAACTCATAGAACTTTGAGTATGTCTCACTCTTCTTCTGCATGAAGAAGATCCAACACTTTCAAGAGAAATCATCAACAAAGATCACATAGTACCTGTGTTTTGCTGTCGAAGTTACTAAGAAAGGTCCACACACGTCTATGTGAATTCTCTCAAGGATCTTCGTGGCGCGACTATCCTTCTCGTGAAAGGTGGCTTTCACAATTTTTCTTAAAGTATACCCCTTGCACTGATCTGACTACGCAAGAGTGCCTTTAGGAAGCCCAGTAGAAATCTGCTGCAGTATCTTCAAGGCTCCATGGTGAAGGTGGCCCAATCTCCAGTGCCACAACTCGCCATCATCCCGGCTCACCACTCCTTCTGCCTTGCATGCCATTGCTGCGCAGCCATCTACATACAATTGATAAAGGTTCTTGACTCGAACCCCTATCTTCCGGGTTTCTCCAGTTGTCTTACTGCGCAGGAAAGCCTTTCCTTCGCTGAAGACAACATCATATCCCTTGTCTTCTAACATCGCCACAGAGATAAGATTCTTCTTCAATCCTGGAACATGCATCACTTCCTTCAATATGAAGGGTTTACCAGAATCCCTCTCAAAGGAAATGGTACCGATACCGGTCGCACTGTATCTACCATCATCGCCCATCTCGATGTGCACTCCAAGGTCTTTCTCATCCAGATCAGAAAAAAAATCTTGATCCACTGTCATGTGAAAAGGCGCACCACTGTCCAAGAACCATACCGATCCCATCACACTTGATACCAAGCATGTGATCAACGAAAAATCCAGCTCAAATTACGAGGCTAAGGCCTCTCCCACTGTAGATCCAGCAGCTTGCTTATTTTTCTTCCTCTGCGGACAACTTGTGGCATAATGTCCGTGCTGGTGACAATGACAGCACTTCACCTTGGACATGTCCTGCTTCTTGCCTTTCGCACTGGAATGAGAAGCTTCCTTGTTCTTCCCCTTCTTTTCTTTGGCAGCCAAAGTGCACTTTTCTTCATCAGATGCCTTTGATGAAGATCTGTCCCTGGTAGTCCGCTTGATCTTCTCTTGCGCAAGATCCGACCAAAGTCCTTCCCATCCTGGCAATTTCTCCCGACCATTGACAGATTCTTGATAGGAATGCCAACTCTTCAGAAGACCAAGGAGAGCCAAGCTCACCAAGTCTTCATCATCGACAATCACCCCCACACTTCCTAGCTCATCCCGACATTGGGTGAACTTCGTGAGATACTTGGGCATATTGTCTCCATTCTCACACTTAATGTTTCTGAGTTTATCATTGAGCGCCAACTTCCTCTGGTCGCTCTTGCTTTGGAATAAGTCTGTCAACGCTTTCCACATCAAGTATGGAGAAGCCTTTCCATGGAGGCTGGATACAATGTGATCCTTCACGCCCTCCAACAGAATCCTTCGACACTTTGCTGTCTTCTTTTGCTAAGCCTCAACGTGAGCAGCATCAGTAGGTTTTGGGACATCTGCATCTATGAACTCCTTCAACCCATTGTCATCTAACACCGCCTCCATCCTGTCTTTCCATGCAATATAATTCGAGCTGCCTTCAAGGGCATACTCCAATCACAATCCGTTGAAAGACATTTCAAATTCGACACCAAGAAAAACACTGTTGCAAATTCGAATTCCACCAGCTCAAAACTCAACCGCTTCTGATCTAAAATTCGTGAGAACAAAGTATTTCTCGTACAGAGATCGACTATATGGGCATTCATCGGATATCTCACCTTCCAAAAGAACGATGAATCCAGAAGCTACCTGGCCTGATTACAGTCTCTACCTGAAGAAATAAAATGTAAACACTTTCTGAATAATAGATCCGATGATCAACTTCGCTCCGATATCATGTAGAACCTGTTCTACAAATTAGAGAGCTCTAATACCATGTAGAAATTTTGAATAATATGACACTTATTCACAGAGATTATCCTGATTATACACTATTTGCAGAATCATGCATAATACATAACCTCCTCTACGTTGATCATCAATTTAGCGGAATTAAGAAACAATCACATGCGCACATTGAAACATCAATCACACATATCAACACAGTATATCACGGGAAAAGCATACAACTGAAAACCCCTCAACTATCTGTATATTATATTAATTGAGAATAGGTAACAATACATATTACAATAATCCTCGCAAGTACTTAGTACTATCTCCACCTGTTACATACAAACTAGCTCAGATCTGAATCAATCACAGGTTCAAATCTCCTCCGCTGCTTGCCTGCCTCCACTGCGCAATACCTGTTTGAAAATGGATGAGAATAGCTGGTTCAAACTCGTATTTCCCTTGTGTTGCACTATGCAATCCTCATTGGCAATCTCAATCCACTGATTGTGCAAATCTCATGCACAACTATAGTCACAACTAACAACTGTCTTGCCCTTTCACTCACCTCTAACACTTGTTTCCACTGAACTGTCCATGCACTGAGTTAAATGATGTATTCTTTGGTTGATTTATGAGATAATAATTAGTGAATTAATTAATGATTAATTCACACCACTCATCACTAGTGCGATTGTTAGTTAGACTAAATACAACTAAGTCAAACTAAACACAACTCCATCAACTCCTCAATCAACTCCACCAAACTTAAATCAATTGAGTTCTAATTGAAGTCCTTCATGCAATAGCTCAGCTAACCCATAAGAAAAGTGTATTTCCTTCTGGCAGTTGCATGTGCCACATCCGTAGCTCGAACTGAAGTGCTGCAAGAGGATAAGATGATGTGTATAGTCCAAATATTATTAAGAGCTAATAATATTCTACTGTTCTATTTTTAGACCGGCAGTCTAAAAATAGACTCTGCCCATATGTCTAAAAATAGAGGTCCATCTATTTTTACCAACATGACCAATCATCCATAAATAGCATCCTGCAACTCATAGACCATGATCCATATGTCTAAAAATAGACATAGTCTAAAAATAGACTCTATGCCAAAAATAGCCTGCGGGCCCACTTAGTGAAGACGACTTATTTTTACTAAGCTCCATCATCTTGTTGCATTTTCAACAGGTCAGAATATCATCAAGTGCGCATCAAGGAAGAAAGCATTCATAAGACCGCAATACAGATCAAATACATGCATTACGAGTTTGTGGTGGTTCCCTTTGGGCTTACTAATGTCCTTGTCACTTTCATGTGTTTAATAAATAGTGTGTTGTGCTCTTATTTGGATAAGTTTGTCATAGTATTCATGGATGAAATTTTTGTCTATTCAAAGACCAAGGAGGAGCATGGAGAACATTTGGTAGTTGTGTTATAGTTTCTAAGGGAACAAAAACTTTATGCAAAGCTCAGTAAATGTGAATTTTTCTAGTCCCAGATACACTATTTGTGGCACCTTGTCTCCAAGGAAGGAATATCAGTTGATCCAAAAAAGATGAAGGGCATAATGGAGTGGCTAACTGTTATAGACATATTTGGGCACATCAACCCCTAAAAGAGTTGTTTCATACCCTAAAGGAACATAGTCATCTGAATACATCATTCCCCAAAAGTTCCATATGAGAAACCATCCAGAAATTGCCTAAATTGAACTATACTAACTGCTCCACTGGAAAAGTGCGATGCATATTGAGTGGTACACTGCCAGGGTGCGATGCATACTGTTTAGGCCTTCTATAGGGTGCAATGGGCAAGGATGGACAAATTTCTGGGACAGTGTGTTAGTTGGTTTCTCATGAAATCTTCTAGAAACTTCTCTTGTACCACTTGCCACTCTGAATTTTCCCATGGATGAACAAGGGAACTAGGAAACCATATCCAATCCCTTCTCTTGTAGAACCAATTATAACAAGTGGAATGACACTAATCAAACCCCATGGATGACTCACACCCTTGCAAATATCTATAAATTGATCTCCCATCCAAGAGATCAAGAGGCTGGAATGTTGTGAATTGCAAGTAAGTGTTGATAGTTTGTCATTGAGGAGAGAGCATTGTATTTTTGTTGGTTTGATCTTGCTATTTCATGAGGTGAAGAAGGATTGAAGCTGGGAGGATGGCATTGGAGCAGACAACTGGGTTGTAATTCTCCTTTCTATTAATAAAGCTCTTCAAGTTTTCTCCCATATGATTGTGCAATTGTGAATGCTATCATTTGTTCATTATATATCTGATTCTGTAATGTTTATGTTGTAATAGATCACGATGCTTTGATGGTTCTTTGTTGTTGTACTTATGCAGGTACTCTCCAAGCGTGTTAAGTATGGGTAGGAGTTGCAGGATCTGCGAAGAGAGAGAGAGATCAAGAAAGGGATTAAGTGGAAGTTCCAGGTTGGTTCCACTATCTTTCTCATATCTGTTACACATAGGAAAAATGATTGAATTGCTTTAAACTGTTGTTTCTAGGGTAGCTGCCAAACCTAGAGGGTTAGTCGTTCGACAAAACACTAATTTTCCCCAAAAAAAAATTGGCGACTCCGCTGGGGAAAATGCACCTAATGGTAAAAATGCGTTTCCTGTAGGTTATGTGATTGGTCTATCACACCATTCACCTTTGTCTATCTGGATGAAGCCAAATAGGTGTTGGATAACCATCCTGCATCATCGCAGTGACTTCCATCTGGTTACAGGAGACTCTCCCTTTCATCAAGCTAAGGGCATGCAAACCAACTCAAGCATAATTTTTCATTTCGAGCTTGTGTAAACATGAAATTGAATCCAAGCATGGTTCCCTATGGTTCAAGCTTGTCTAAATATGAACCCATTTTCAATTTTTAACCCTTGTGATTTCCATTCTATCAACCTTTTGAGCCTTGGTTGTGTTCATCCCATCGCCACCATCCCTTTGGCCGATCATATGCTTTCACTTGGATGTTTTACCTTTTTTAGGGAACAGTTTCAATGAGTGGTCTTATTAGCCAGCCTCTTCACATAAATCAACATGTTTTGAGAAGTTCCAACATCACCAGAACCAGTTGCTACCCTAGAAATCACTAGTTCCTCAAAATAGAGTCCTTTTTAAACCTTTCTGAGACTCGTTAAACATGAAAAGATTGTCGAGCGCTTGTCTTTTCCAGCTCATTAAAGTATTGGAAACGACATCTCTCTTGTATTATTTTATCCTTTTTTGGACCTGAGGGATTACTTTACGAAAAAGAACTTATGGAGTTTTCTTTTCATCCCTTTTCAAACTATTTAAAAATGAAAAGGACCGAGTTATCCTTGTCGTTGAACTCGTTAAAATAATAGCGACAAACTTGTCCATCTAGACGAGACTGAGTTTCACTATCGCTAGACTCATTAAAATATTAAATAGAAACAAGTTTGCTCAAAGGGCGAATTATAGAGCAAGCATATGTTATCCTCCTCAAGCTTGACAAAAATAAAGAGGTACTGGTCAACAATCACTGGGGAAAAATTGAAAAAACTTGAAGAATTTATGGTAGCAAGTCGCTCTTGAACATGACACTTTCACTTCACCTCCATGATTGAGTTGGGTTGGGTTATTCCGTTCACCAGTCATCATACCATTGGTCTTTCATACCATCCATCTTTTGGGATTAATGCTACCAATTCATCTCAGTGTTGCCGACATGTTCAAGAGAAGTCATTCAGTTGAGAAATCACCATCCAGTTAATGTCTCATACTCTGCAATACCTCCAACCTTCATTTTTCATAACCACCATTCCTGAACCTTGTGTCATCAGTTCATTTTCACCTCCAGCAATCACTTGCTTCATTTCATGTCGTAGATGTGGGATACATCAAGGCCCTCCTTTGACGATTCGCTTCTTGGTGACATCAACTCATTATCCAAGAAGTTGACTTAGAAACAACCCTTTCAGTGTTTTGAAGCTTGCATACATCAATGGCAAGTTTCTCACTTTCGGCGACAAGTTGACATCAATGGCCTTTGACCAAAAGATTTTGCGTGGTGTTCGACATCGGATCATGTATTCGCACCACGTGACTTGTACTGTAGTACCTTGAGGATCATTATCATTATCGGTGATCCCTCCCGCGTCTGTTAACAACTCACATCATTGGCTGCTAATCAGATGATGTCTTTCCATGTTCGACTTCAGAACATCTCTTCACATGGTTTGACTTGTACATCGAGCGAAGATTGAATGAGTTTGAAGACCCCGTATCTAGTTTCATCCATCCGGGCTACGATATATTCAGGGATATAAAAACATCAAATGTACAAAGGCTTTACATAGATGGTCATCCTAATCATGGATTGCGACTCTATATATGTAGAATCACGAGTTTGTATCTGCAGATGACTATCTGATCTATGTACATGAAATGAAATTTATAAAGCTGAGCATGGGAATGCCTCCCTCAGCTAGATCATGAAAATCATATTATGATGATGTATTATATTGTAACTTATGCAGGTAACCTTCCAGTTCGAAACTTCTGATCCTCATGATAAAGCATTTCACCCGACATGAATAATTACGACCTCATGCTTGAGTGGGCAACTGTTATAGACATATTAGGGCTCATCAAACCCTAAAAGAGTTGTTTCATACCCTAAAGGAACATAGTCATTTGAATACATCATTCCCCAAAAGTTCTATCTGAGAAACCATCCAGAAATTGCCTAAATTGAACCATACCGACTGCTCCACTGGCAAAGTGCCATGCATACTGAGTGGTACACTGCTAGGGTGCGATTCATACTATTTAAGCCTTCTATAGGGTGCGATGGGAGAGGATAGAGAAATTTCCGGGACAGTTTTTTAGTTGGTTGCTCATGAAATCTTCTAGAAACTTCTCCTGTGCCACTTGTCTCTTTGAATTCACCCAAGGATGAACAAGGGAACTAGGAAACCATCTCCATTCCCTTCTCTTGTGGAACCAATTGTAACAAGTGGAATGACACTAATCAAACCCCATGGATGAATCACACCCTTGCAAATATCTATAAGTTGATCTCCCATCCAAGAGATCGAGAGGCTGGAATGTTGTGAATTGCAAGTAAGTGTTGATAGTTTGTCATTGAGGAGAGAGCATTGTATTCTTTTTGGTTTGATCTTGCTATTTCATGAGGTGAAGAAGGATTGAAGCTGGGAGGATGGCACTGGATCAAACAACTAGGTTGTAATTCTCCTTTCTTTTAATAAAGCTCTTCAAGTTTTCTCCCATATGATTGTGCAATTGTGAATGCTATCATTTGTTCATTATAGATCTGATTTTGTAATGTTTATGTTGTAATAGATCACGATGCTTTGACGGTTCTTTGTTGCTGTACTTGTGCAGGTACTATCCAAGCGTGTTAAGTACGGGGAGGAGTTGCTGGATCTGCCAAAGGAGAGAAAGATTAAACAAGGGATTAAGCGGAAGTTCCAGGTTGGTTCCACTATCTTTCTCTTATCTGTTACACATAGGAAAAATCATTGAATTGCTTTAAACTGTTGTTTCTAAGGTCGCTGCCAAACCTAGAGGGTTAGTCGTTCGACAAGAAACTAATTTCCCAGAAACACTAACATCGAAGAATTTGAATGAGATTAGATCATTCATGGGGTTAGCAGGCTACTACAGGAAGTTCGTCAATTTTTTTTCCAAGATAAGCCATCCTATCACATCCTTGAAGAGGAAAGGAAATAAATTTGAGTGGACAACTGAATGTGCAATGAGCTTTGAGCAGTGGAAAGTGTTGCTCACTAACACACCAATTTTGAGAATTTAAGATCCAAATAAGGATTTCATGGTCTATATAGATGCCCGTGAGAGGCTTCGCGGAGTCTTGATGTAGGAGGGACATATGGTTTTCTACGAGTCAGTGATTAAATGAACATGAGACAAACTATGTGACTCATAATATAGAGTTAGCCACCATTAATTATGCACTAAATATGTGGAGGCATTACCTCCTCGACAGAAGGTGCATGCTCATGACAGAGCATGGAGTACTCAAGTATTTGTTTGAGAAACTAAAGTTGAACATAAGACAAGCTAGGTGGTTGACTACATTTAGTAAGTTCGACTTTGAGATCAAGTACATCAAGGGCAAGGAAAACATGGTTGCTGATGTACTTAGTAGAAGGATTCAAGTAAATCATGTGGAAACCATACATTATTATGGAATGGACCTATGAGAGCGAGTCAACAACGGAGGGAAACATGATGAGAAATACCGGTAAATAAAAGAAAAGCTATAACGAGGTAGTGAGGTTGGAAATGATGAAAAATATGAAATTTCAGATAAGGGGCTAATTAGATTCAAGAGTAGAATCTATGTGTCAAAACATGTATATTTGAAGAGACTCATAATGAGAGAGTTTCATGCTAAGCTATATATTGACCACCTGAGATACCAAAAGAATCTCACAACCATCAAGAGGTTTTATTATTTACCTAATTTGAAAATATAAGTGACTAATTTTGTTGGTAATTGCATGGAGTGCTAGCAAGTGAAGGCCAAATGTAAGCATCCAACATGGTTATTGTAGCCCACTCCCATTCCAAAATGGAAGTGGGAAGGTATCTCCACGAATTTTATTACCAGGTTACCAAGAACCTCCATGAAACATGATGCAATTATGGTGGTCATTGGGAAGTTGAGAAAAGTGGCTTATTTCGTAGACATTAGAGGAAATTTCAGCCTACAAGTGGTCTTGTAAGGAAAAATAATAAAATAATAGTTAAAATAATAAAATAATGTTATGAATTTTGGAGAGAAAATAAGAAAACTACTATTTTTAATTGTATTTTTGGCTTATCTCTTTATAGGTTTGTTCAAATTTCAAGTGTAGATAATTGTTGGATGCATAATTAAATTTCACATCCAATAAGTACCTATTTTGCGTACTTTTGAGAAGTCTCACACTAATAAAAAATGAAGATACATTAAAAAATGTGTTCTTTTGAAAAGATACACATTGATAAAAATTGAAGATATATTAAACACCTTTTTTAATGTATCTTCAATTTTTATCAATGTGTGTCTTCTCAACAGTATGCATAATGGGTACTCGTTGGATGTGGAAGTTAATTCTGTATCCAATGAGTGTCAACACTTTAAATTTGACTAAACTTATAAGGAGATTTGTCAAAAATACATTTAAAAAAAAATAGTTTTTCTTTTTTTTCCTCCAAAGTATTTACATGTACATTTTTTTTTTTAAATTTAAAGGATTTTGATTGGTTTACATATTATGATATGGAAATTACATGAAAATTTCATGGGTACTTTTAGGATGAAATTTTCTCTAATGAGTAAAGTCTACCAATTCAACTAGCCTAGGTGACTCAAATCTTCATGAAAGAGATTGTGAGGTTGCATGGAGTTCCCAAGAAGGTCATTTCAGATAGAGATGTCAAGTTCACTTCTAAGTTTAGGAGGAACTATTTGTAGAATTTGGGATTGAATTGACATTCAATGCAACATATCATCCACAAACGGATGAGAAAGTAGAGAAGAAAAATATCATTGAAGACATGTTGAGGATGTATGTGATGCACCGACCCAAGAAGTGGGAAGAGTAACTTCAACTTGTAAAATTTTCCTACAACAATGGATACCAAGAATATCTAAAAATGAGTCTGCTCGAGGCACTTTATAGAAGGAGTTGCAATACTCCTATAAGCTGGAGTGATCAAGTGAGTAAGATCCTTATTGGGCCTAATATGTTAAAAGAGATGGAGCAACAAATACAAGTCATTAGACATAATTTAAAAGTCGCACATGACAAGCAAAAAATCTATGCGGATCAACATAGGGTGCATAAAGAGTTCCAAGTTGGGGAACATGTTTACTTGAGAGTTAAACCCAAGAAAAATTCCTTGAAGATTGTGTCATGTGCCAAGTTGGCACCACAATTTTGTGGGTCTTTTGAGATATTTGAAAGGGTTGGGCCCATGGCCTATAAATTATCTTTACCTCCATTAATAAAGGTCCATGATATTTTCTATGTTTCATTGCTTAAAAGATATGCTTAAGACACCAATCGTGTTATGCATTGCACTGTGTTATAAGGGGAACCAAAGGGAGAGTTTTAGTTAGAACTTCTATGAGTCCTGGATCAGAAACATCTCACTTTGGAATCGAGTAATAGAGCAAGTCAAAATGTAGTGGAGACACTTTGGGCTCGAGAAAGCCATGTGGGAAATAACACAGTTACCAATAAAACGAGAACTTGAATGAGTTCTCCCTTTTTGGAGGTAGCAAAAGATCATTTGATTTTGAAAAATGTTGATTTAGAATACACCTTATTTTTGGAGCATATTTTTGACACTTTAAATTTTTTTAATGAGCATTTTTTTTACATGTTAGTGCTTTTTATGTTGATTTCGAAAAGTGTTGACGCAACATAAACCATTTTTTTGGGGGATTATTTTTGACACTTTAAATTTTCTGATATATTAATTATGGACAATTGTTTTAAAATGTTGGTGATTTTCATGTAGATTTTGAAAAACGTTGATATACCATAAACATTTTCTTTTTCGGGGACATATCTTTGACAATTTAATTTTTTTGTTGTCTTAAATATGCACATTTTTTTTTAAATGTTGGGTATTTAACCATTTTTCGAGTTGTTTTCTTCTTCTTTTTCTTCTGAAGATGCTTGTTTTTTAAGGGTTTTTCAAGTTTGTGTTTTTTTATTTTTTCCTTACAATGTTTTTTTGTAATGAAATTTTCTATTTTTTTGCAAAGTTTAAAAGAATAATAAAAACAATATTTTGAAGTTATAATTTTTTCTATGTTTATCTATCGTTAATTAATACTTCAATGCACATAAAATAATTGTCACAAAAAATATAATAATTTTAAATATTTGACAAGAAAATATACATTTTGCATATAGATATAATTAAACAAAGCCACATGGGGGTCATGTCACTGCTCTTGCTTCTTTTGTACAAATGTTTTTTTTGTATGGTGCATGGAGATCCAACGACGATGATGGTTAATATCACTTGAGAGAAGAACACTTCGACATGTAACTTAAAAGACATGGATGTAGAAAAGGTCCACCTCTAAAGGAAAGCACATTTTGAAAATAGAGAAAATCCCTTGTTTATTAAATGCATTAGTCATGATTTGTGTTTATTTTTAAGGACCACTACAAAGAAGTGACATGATTAATTTGACGTAAATGGTTTCCTACCCAAAATTTTGTAAATGTAAATGGGTCTTGTCATGATGTCAATGACATGATTTCTGTTCAATAAGGGTTTCTGCTATAAAATAGAAAACAAACATTTCACCATTATCTTGGGGTGTTTAGTTTTTTCAATAAAAGAATATTAGAAATTATGCAGTAAATTAATCATTAATCATTCAATAAATATAATGATAAAAACAATAAACCAATCACTATAATATCAAACAAATTCCTCTAAAAAAAAATTCACAAACTCAAGCTGATTTCTCTAAAAAAAAATTAATTCAACTTAGTTTTGAGAGATTTCTTTCCTAAATTTCTTAAAAATATGTAAATCAAAATAAATCTTACATTAAAAAACCAGATTACCTTACCTTATCATTAAAAAAAATAAAACCTATTCAATAATTTTAATAATTCATTAAAAAAATTCACTATTTTCAATTTTTTTTAATATTAATTTACTAATTTTTTTTTTTTTACCAAAAAAAAATAAATAACTAAATATATATATTATATATATATATATATAATTAATTGTATAGATGGATGATCTTTTGTATTTTCCAAATAAAAAAATGATTTTGCAATCTATCAAATATATATGCTCAACATGTTATTCCAAATCAAACCATTGCAATGTTCAGCCTAAACATTTCAATCCAAAAATAATGATAGAAATCGACCACCACCCCAAACTTTTTTTTTGGGTCACTTTTTGAAAATCAAGTGATTCTTTGGAAACTAGGTTGCTCACGTTTTCCAAATTCAAATTCAATTTTGGCAATGGACCTAATCTTTTTCCCAACATAAATCAAAATTCTAGCATATGCATTGAGAATTTAGTAAATCTTTATAATTTTGGCAAAGCACTTTTGAAGATCAGGGTGCTCACTTTTCAAAAATCTAGTGCTTATTTGAAAACTAGGTTGCTAACCTTTCCCAGACTTCATTTTCATTTTTTTTATTGAATTAATATTGTTTTTTTGTAAGCTTTGGTAGGACTCTCCGATTTACATGTCCATTGCATAACTCACTACAGGGGAAGGGTAGCCCAAGATTTGAACCCAAGACTTTCGGTTCGGTGAGACTTCATTTCCACGGCCATTGCCACTTGAGCTACCCCACGCGGACAATTGAATTAATATTGTTTCTCCCCCACAAAAATCAAAATTTTAGTTATGTATTTAAAAAATATTTATAATTATATATTAAAAAGTATAAAATGGTAAAATTCTTATAATTTAAAAAAATAATTTCATATAACTTTGAATAAGAGAAATATGAATTAACTGAAAAGGTTTAGCCTTCACTAGGTCTTAGTTTTAAATGTCAAGTGAAGAAGTTGAGAAAGAAAGTCATTTCGGAAGAAATTAAACTATCTCAAAAAAACATTCAAACTCAACTTAATTTTGCATAATCATGATAAATGAGAATATTGTCGAAACAAATTTTACCCAAAATTTCAATCAATAATATTCACTTCACATTCAACTTCCAAAAAACCAATTTAAAAACAATTACACATATAAATATAAACATGAATATAATTAAATAGAATTTTACAAAGCAAATTTGTTTCAAATCAACATGTTTCATAATAAACGTCACAATGTACCCAACATAAATACATATAGAGTTATATTTAATTTGTGCATGTAACTTTATAGAGAAAATTCGTTTCAAAATAAGCATGTTTCACAATAAGCCTCACAATATACCAAAGGAATATAACTAAACTAACTACTTCAAAGCTAAAATTATAAGATGAGTGTTTTCTAACAATATGCAAGAGAATATCACTGAAAGAACCACTTCAAAGCTAAAAGCTTAAATGAACTTTTACTTTCACATGAAAATGGCTAGGACTTGTGTTGGTACTAGTTAAGAGAAGCATTAAGTTGGCCTTGTGCTGATCCTAGTTTAAAGAAGCATTGAGATGGGATTGGCACTGTAGAAAATCTCGTAGATTCACAAGTTCATGCAATGTACTAAAGTAAAAGCAAGAATCTATTTCTACTTTCAACTAGCGGAATCCAATAGATCGATGAAAACAATATGAACAAGAAGAAGATAAATCAATGGCACATAACACAAGATGTATCTGGGGAAAGCCACTGTTCAAAACCTCGCTATCTGTATTGCATATATCAGAAATATGAGTGAATATACAAAGCTTGTTCTTACTAGAACAATTCTGCACATGTATGCTCAACTCTCTCAGCTCACAAGCTAGCTCTTTGCCAACACTTAACCAATTCTGCAGCTCTCTAAGCCCCTAATCTCTTGCATTATTCCTTGGATGAATAGATCGTATTTAAAGGGAATTCAAGATTCCAAAACTGCGCAATCCAAACATAGGGTCAATCTCTGATGCATGCATGATATTTACGCTCCAGTAAATAATACCACTGATAGTACATTGTCCCTACACTCTAGTCTCAACTGGGTCTTTCTCTGAATTGACATGCATGAGTTTCTCATGAGGGAATCTTTAGTTAAGTGGAGTAGCACTAGTGGATGCATTAGTGCACCAACTGATTGTTAGTCCTCTATTAGTTCCAAAAACAATTTAGAACTAATTTAAGTGAACTTAACTCAGTGAACTGAGAGATCTAATTTCCAACTCAATTTAAACTCATACTGGACCCCTAAAACTTAGGGAGAACATATACATGACTACATAAAGACTTCAAACTCGAAATTCCTAACCTAATTAAGTTAATTAAACTTAATTAACTATTTACAAGTTTCTATGAGAATAGAATTCAATTTTAATTCTAAGTTTAATTGAAGGAAAAATTAAATTGGAATTTCTTGTTGTCATTTCTCAACAGGTACTGCAATCAATGTTATGCATTCCAGCTATACACATTAATAATCTTATTTTTTCTTGTCAAAACCAAAATAACGGGCCTTCTTCTTGTACTGGTTAAGTGAAGCATTAAGCTGGCCTTGTACTTATACTAGTTAAGAGAAGTGTTATATTGGCCTTGTGCTAGCACTAGTTAGAAGAAGCATTGAGATGGCCTTTGCAATGCAATCTACGTTATGCAGTCTAGTTATGTACATATTTTTCACAATAAATGTTTGAGACAACACGATTTTCTCACTTACATATTGGTTTTCAATGTTGTATCTATTTGTATTTTCCTTTCAAAGGTCTGGAGAGGCTATGCCTTGGATCAATGGGCCTAAGAACCAAGTACACAACATTCAAATTTCATCTTCTTTTCAAATTTGATTTTTATTTATTGAAAGTCATGTCTATTTTGTTGTGTTTTCAATTTATGCTTCTATAGATTCCATATCTATGTAGTGACAAAATAAATTTTGTTTCAATTTGGGGTTGCATGATAGGCCTTTGTATTATGTGATGTATTCATTATTTTCCAGTCAATGATTTTATCTTATCTTCCCACATTGGTTGTGTTTACATCATCTTTTGGATTACTTTGGCTTCCCCACTTACCCCGTGAATAAACATGGTCCCCCTTTGTGCCTTCTTGGTTGAACACAATCATAAGATTCAACATTATTGCAATGTTTTGAATGAGAAAGGGTAGTGTAGTTCATGAGCTTTAGATTTTCATAGTATATTTCTTTCATCCCTAGTGTTTTTTTGCTGCCAACAAGCTTAGACAATACCTCGACAAAGTCACTATAGAAACACAAACATTGCTCCGCTTCCAACAAGCCTAGATAGTACAATGACAGAGTTGCTTGCTTCACCTTGTTATAGACATATTTGGGCACATCACCCCCAAACTTATATGTCGATGTATTAGGGCTCATCAATCTCTAAAAGAGTTGTTTCATACCATAAATAAACTTAGTCATCTGAATACATCATTCCCCAAAAGTTCCATCTTAGAAATCATCAAGAAAGTGCCTAAACTGAACCATATTGATTGCTACACTGGCAAAGTGCGATGCATATTGACTGCGACACTGTCAAAGTGTGATGCATACTGTTTAGGCCTTCTATAGGGTGTGATGGGCGAGGATGGACAAATTTCGGAGACATTTTGTTAGTTGGTTACTCATGGAATCTTCTAGAAACTTCTCATGTGCCACTTGCCTCTTTGAATTCACCCAAGGATGACCAAAGGAATTAGGAAACCATCTCCAATTCCCCTCTCTTGTGGAACCAATTGTAACAAGTGGAATGACACTAATCAATCCCCATAGATGACTCACCCTCTTGCAAACATCTATAAAAGGATCTCCCATCCAAGAGATCAGAAGGTTGAATTGTTGTGAATTGCAAGTAAGTGCTGCTATTTTTAGTGTTGAGGAGAGAGCATTGTATTCTTGTTGGTGTGTTCTTGCTAGTTCATGAGGTGAAGAAGGATTGGTGTTGGGAGGATGGCGCTGGATCAAACAACTGGGTTGTAATTCCCCTTATTATTAATAAAGTTCTTTAGGATTTTTCCCAATTGATTGTGTGATTGTGAATGCTTTCATTTGTTCATTATATATATTTGATTCTATAATGTTTATGTTGTAATAGATCACAATGCTTTGATAGTTCTTTTTTGCTGTACTTGTGAATGTACTCTCCAAGTGTGTTAAGTATGGGGAGGAGTTACTGGATCTGCCAAAGGAGAGAGAGATTAAGCAAGGGATCAAGTGAAAGTTCCAGGTTGGTTTTCTAGTATCTTTCTCTTATCTGTTACACATAGGAAAGTTCATTGAATTGCATTAAACTGTTGTTTCTAGGGTAGCTGCGAAACCTAGAGGGTTAGTCATTCGACAAGACACTAATTTTCGCAGAAACAAATTGGTGACTCCTCTGGGGAAGACCAGATGTTTTTTTGTTGTTTTTGTTTGTTTTATGTTCAATTTTATAAATTATAGACAGAGTCTGAAGCTAGCTAGGTAGCTTTCGAACTGCTCTTGCTTTGCAATTGCATAGTGGACAAACGCTGCTTCAGTCTATCTCTGGTTTAGTTTATGAATTAAAAATTTGACTTGCAAGCACACCTAGATGCCCTTTTGGTAGCTCAGTAACCTCTTAGGACATTCTATCATACTTTGCTTATCATTATTTATCAAAACCAAACTTGATTTCCTTGAAAACTGCTACAATTTGAACCAAAACACTTCCAGAAATTGCTCTCTGAACCATTGCACTGTCTTCCACTGTGACTCAATATGCATCTCACCTCCCAAGTGTTAAAAGTGCGATGCATCCAAATTTCTGTGAAGCCCAGGTGCGATGATTGGCTGAACTCTTTTTCCATCTAGAACCTGAGGGTTTTGACTTGTTTTTAGTTTTGTTTCGTTGTTTTGATGAATATGAACGATGTCTCTTCACTAAATATTACTTGCATCACTTAGATCAACCTCAATTTACATTAGGATTAGTGAATGTTTTTGTGTATTTGTTCCTCATTTACAATCCTTTGTCAAAAAGTGTTTTAGTCAATTTGTCGCTTCGATATAAAAGTGTCGTAAATCGTCGTTTTTTGTCGAAAAGAGAAGTGTCGTAAATTCTTCCTTCCCTTGATAGTCGATTAAAATTTTCTTGATGCATTTGATTTGATTTGTTTACATTGAAAGTATAGAAAACATATTTTTTCAAACTTGAAAGTGTCGTTTTGAGTCTTCCTTTCTCTTTTTGAAGAAAAAATTGTCGAAAATGTCATTTTAAGTGCAATATTTTAGATATTTGCTGCATTTAGTTTTCCTTTTTGCATCATTCACATTAAGGAAAGCAAAACAAAATACATGCATTTGCATTTAGCATTTTTTTGTTTGTGTGCAAAAAGATGATTTAGGGAAATGCACTAATGTGTGCTCTTTGCTCTTTGCTTAAAAGCACTATTTTCTTCTTTCCCTAGTAGCTAGGATTTTCATTGTTTAATTAAACAAAAGATTGTTTATCATTATAGATTGCATCTTAGGAATTTCAGATCATCATTATGTGGTGAACCATTGAAAGGAAAACTCTAAGAAATATCAACTTTAAAATGGACTTCAATGAATCTAACAATGCTTTGGAATTTAATGTATCACATTTAGAGGTTTAGGCTAGAGACGTTTTTCGACGTCGTTAAAACTTGTGGCTATCATTTTCATTGAAGGTTGGGTGATTCCTCCTCCTTGATATGACAAGTTCTAGCACAGATTTGCGTCGCGTATATATTGGGAGACCCCAGTAGGCTTAAATCCTTTATCCATAAGAAACTGAGTTTGCCGCCTTTTTGATCGCAATGCACTGAACACAACAATCGGGAAGATTGACTAATGTACATAAGTCCTTGGTAATTTCTCTTTAATTTATCACCAAGGTGTATATTGTAGTTTTGCGATTGGTTTGGTAAACCCTTTGTCTATATTCTCTAGAGTAGTCACTTTCATTCCTTTTCGACTCTCTAAAAGAAAAGGTTCATCTGAGCACTTGTCCTTTCAGGCTCATTAAAAATCGAAGGAGACTAGAGTCATCTTTAGCTTTTTTTCGACTCTTTAAAATTGAAAAAGCAAAGTTGTGCCCAAGCTTCGTTAAAATTAATTGAATTTGCAATATCATCATCTTCTCTTAGTTAATTTTGAGTTGATCAAGTAATCCACAATCGTGGAAGAAAGTCAATCAAATCCTGTCGTTCGCGGAGATTAGTGAGTCAACTGTCTTTGCCTCTAGAAGCGAAGCCAATTCGGACAAAGCGGTCTTGTTTAACTAAGTTTATTTCATCTGGGTTATTTGGAGCTTTTGTTTCAAAATCGTCAGAGACTCCAGTTACTCCAATTATTTCTGGTACATCCACCTTTAAAGAGGAAGTTTCGCAGTTATCAACTGATCCTAGTGTAACGGTAAACACTTCTGAACCTGAAACAACTCCATCTAGAGTTGGTTTGGAACCCATCCTAGTTCAAACTGAGGTTACACTTGAACCAGGAGTTGTTCAAGAACCTCCCATTGAGACTGAAGTTCATTTACCTGAACATCTGGACTTTGAGTTATAGTATCCAGAAGTTGTCACCCCTCCAGCATCTGTCACTGCAGAAACTATACCTTCTTTGACCCCATAAATCTTTTACGGACCTGACGGTCTACCTCTTCCACCTGGTCTGATTGCTACAAAGGAGATAGTAGAGGATCCTCCATCTGACACCCCATTTCATTTTGGAACTGGGATTAGTTTGCATCCTGTTACTACTTAGTTCGCTTCCTCTAATCCTGCTTTATCGCAAGTTCCTGTCGAATTGTTAGGAGAACTTTTGGACAAGTTAACCATGTATGAACAACCATCAACATCTAGGAATTTATCATTTGATGTAGCGGCGGCAGAATCCTTTTCTGCTACTCCTTCAGTGTTTTTTGGTACACCTGAGTCACACCTATACGGTGCACCATCCGTTCCAGTTGGTTACCAATCACTAGCTAGAACCCACTCAGGGGTTGCTTCAGCACCATGGTCTCCCATTTATTCATCTGAATTTCAATCTAGCTTTTCTCACATGGAAACCCAACAATTTGATCCTACATACCAGTATCAATTTGGGCAAACCAGTTATCAAATAATGATGTATCCCTTAAATACTGGAATGCCACCATATGAGAACATTATGCCTACTCACTGTTTCCTCCTTTTTTCGGGGGACAACCGTATGAGAGTTTCCCACAGTATTCATGCCAAAATGGAATTACATCTAGTGTTTGGATACCAATACTGCCAGATCAACTAAGGGTTGTATATCCAACACAACCAATCCAACTTGTGTCGAATATCTCCACTACTCCTGTTGTTACGACTGTGCTGTAATCACAAGCACAACCTGTTGTATCTCAACCTCAACCTGTTCCTTCTTCCTCGCAACCTTAGGTTTCAAGGCAAGGGGTTCAAGTTTCTCAGGTTGTTGTACAACAACCACTTGTTTCTGGGGCTCAACCACAACCTTAGGTTAGTGTTCCTTTATCCAAAATGACTCAGGTATACACGGGTACAGTTAATCCGCAACTTGGTCAATCTTCCAGTACTGGGAGACAACAAATGGTTCAACAACCATTTCTATCACAATATTAACAACCTCAATTCCAACAATCTCAACCCTAGTTTGGACTTGGTTCCCAAGCTCAAACTAGTATGGGACAATATCAAACATATCAAATATCTAGACAAAAAGGCTTTGTCGATTATAGACAACCATATTTCCAAACTAGTTATCAACAACCACCTTATACTGGTTATATCCAACGACTTTATCAAGGTTACTAGATGCAAATGCCATATGCTGGTATGCAAAGACCTACTACTCAAGCGATTCCATCTTATCCTGGGTATGCTCCACCCAACCTGAATTAACAGTTGCCCTTTGTAGCAACTCTAGAACTACCAGATTTGAACCAGCTCACAAATGATCCAATTGCATACGCCCCTTGGTGGCCTGCGATTCCACATAAACTCCCTTCTAACATTCCAAAGTTCAATGAAAATCCAGGAGAAGACTCGTCGAATCACGTAATGAGTTTTCATTTATGGTGTTCATACAACACTCTGAATGATGATTCGATTAGACTTCGTCTTTTCCAGAGAACGCTAACCGGTCTAGTAGCAAAATGGTATATTGAATTGCCTAAAGCTTCTTTTGATAACTTCACCATTCTTGCCACTACCTTTCTAATGCACTTTCAGTTGCCTATCATGTACGAAAATGGAACAAAACTTCTTGTTGGAAATAATACTGAGAGGGGGGGGGGGGGGGGGAATCAGTATTATCAAATCAATATAACCTTTTCATTTCCATATTTAGATTCATATACGCTACTTTAGTTAATGAAAACCGCGTGTATATGCAACTGTGTGTAATGCAACAAGCGTATATCCAGTAAAATTATGATTCAGTTAGTTGATTCTTAATGAGTGCATCAGAACATTATTAACCATATGTATAGTAAACAGGAGCAGTAAAGCAGAACAAATAATCACACATAAGCAACACACATGAACACCAAGATGTAAGGTGGAAACCCAATGTAGGTGAAAACCACCTGCTGCAATTCGTCTCTATCTTCTTTTAATTAGAAACTTATTTTTACAACCTTTATGTACTAGTGTAGTCTTATACCAGTACGCAGGCTTCTACTTGTAGAAGGCTACAATCTTCTCTCGTTCTACAGACTCTCTTGGAAGGGAGCTACAACCTCATTATCTCTTGTACTGGCTGATGTACTAGTACGTAGGTGCTGGCCTATAGAAGGCTACAACCTTCTCTTTTCTTCCAGGGACCACGTTTCATAAATTTTCAGACTGGATCCATAAATACAAAACAATCACCACTGCAATACAATCATCAACTATACCTGCATCATCAATCTCTGAATCACCCAATACTGAATCACTAAAACCCTGTCATTAAAACACATTTACCAGAACACAGACCAGAGCCCAGAACTCTGCAACAACCACTAGAACCAACAACAACTTGAAATATCAACTCCCATAATGTATACGCTACTTGACTGTGTCAAACCAGCGTGTACATGCACTTTCACCAGAGAGAACCTGCGTACAGATTTAAAGATAATTACTTATACCTTCGCTGCAATTACCAACTTTAGATATTCCCAGACCATAAGATATAAAGGATAAAACATGCGTCTGTATTCAGATCTATTCATGATCATACCATATAATGATAATACATTTTAGTCTTCAAGATTTTGGTCCATCAACCTTTATCAACTGCATAGAAGCCTCCTTGATTCAGATCGAGCCAAGCATTTCAAACCCATAACCAGTATACTAGATCTCCCACTTCATCAAATATTCATCACCCTTTCACTTCCTTGGCCTAATGATCTTCTCCTTATATAGGTTTAGTCTTCTCTCAATACCATGGTCCAAAACCATGTAGAACCAATACCTTGGACCCAATACCTGGGGTCAACACTTCGGACCAAATACCACAGACCAATACCAAAATACCATGGACCAAATACCACTGAACAAAACTTAGATTTCCAACATGTATGTGCCTTTCCTTTTGTGAACCTGTGTATGTACGTATACATGCCTTTTTTTCTTCTCACCCGCGTGCATACGCACTTTTATCAAGTTTAACTTGCGTATATCTCTCTCTTGACCTGCTGTACTAAGATCTGTCCTCTGATTGATTTGCCACTAAGGAAAACACCTGTATCATACCTCTGAGTGAGTTGCCATCAAGGACAACACCTGTATCATAATGCCAACAATCTCCCCCTTTGGACTTGATGGCAACCACCATACCAAGTCACTCTCCCCCTTTGACATCAAGGAAAAAGGGTAGACCAAGAAATTTTCTCCCTCTGTTATCCATACTCCCCCTGAGTACCTGCTGAAATCTCTGATTGAGCTCCCCTTTTGTATATGCCAAGATGTACCAATCCATCCATGCTCCCCCTGAGCACATGCAAGGTCTGCAAAAGCATAACATGACTTTATACATCAATCTCCCAACCAAGTGGGAATACACCATTTTCAGACTCATCCACCCAACCAAGTGGGGATATACCAAATGTTTATACATGACTCAACAACAAGAACCATTACATCATCCATCCCATGCATAGTGGGTTAACAAAAATACATCATATGAACTCACAAACACCAAGGACCTAAACAAGACCATGATAGTTATCAACAACTATCATACAACATATGATCTACACCATAAGCATCTTAATCTGTAATCCATTCTCTTGGTCAATCAACAATCAGTAGCAAGATGTGTCAATAAGCATCATCACCAAGGACTTCTAACTGTAATGCCAACAATGCATTATTCAAAGCATATTCTCCCCTTGAGCCTGTGCCAACCATCATATACTATGATAGAACCATTTCCTGAGTCTGTTCTGCTGCTTTTCTTCAGAGCTCCATATACGTGACTATGCAGCCTATGATTCACGTATATACGCGACTTACCTTTATTATATTAGCGTATGCAAGATGGAATACTGAAGGTATATACTTTCAGTTTCCCTTGTGTCTGTTATGTCAGCTAACTGAGTTATGTCACACCTTTTTGTCTCTAATTCTGTCTTCTTCAATACTTGGAATTGTGATGATGTATAATCCTCTTGCTTTAGAGTTTGAATTTTTCTCCTGCATTCCCTTGCTTTATGTCCAAACTTGTTACATGCATAACATATTACATGTTTCATGTTCCTTCTATTGCAATCAATTGCTTTGTGGCCAAACATATTGCAAGAAAAACAATATCCTTTGAAGCCCAATGGTGGTGCAGGAAAAGAAGCAGAAGGATGAAATAAGGATATACATAGATCTTAGGAAGTTGAATGACACTTGTGTACATGATCTTTTCCTGACTCAAAGTATGTATCCTTGGAATGTGATGATATTGTGTGACGGTCTTGAACCATTCTACTTCTACATCTAGCTGGAACATGTCCAAGATTATGACATACATAACATTCAACATTATTCAATGGAGGAAATAATTGTCTATCACTTCCATAGTTAGGAGTAAAGGATTTTATTTGAGGAATTTCTTTCCTTGGCTGTTGATGAGGTTGTCCTCACATCTCCTTGTTGAGCATTTCATAATTCTCATTAGAGTTCCTTGCCTCACCTTGTGAGCTAGATTCACCTTCAATAGATTCATAAAAGCCAAGACTAGTTTTGATAGTAGGGGATCTTTGACTACCAAGAATGTCATCCAAAATCTTAGTACTATCTTGAAATCGTAACATTTTATCCTTTTCTTCTAATTTACTTTTTAAGATATTTACCTAAACCTAATGTTGTTCTTCCTTTTCTAGATACTGCTTCCTTATGTTTTCTTCAACTTTTCTTCCTTCTTCCACTTGATGCCTTAATTCGATCACTTCATGTTCTTGTTCTTCAAGAGCTTCTTCATTCTGCTTCTTTGATTCTTTAAGATCTTCTTTTAGAGAGAGGATCTTCGATTCAAGTCTCTGAATTGTTATGCTCTAATATTTTATTACATCCTGCAATTGCTCCCTTACTCTGGTTACTGACTCCAACTGTTCTTTTAATCTGGTAACTTCTTCTGGTTCTACATTCTTATTTTCATATGCAATGAGAAGTCTAATGTCTTCATCACTATTGGATGAGTCATTACTTATATCATGGATATCATAACTTCTATTACCTTCTTCAGACATCTTTCCTTTGTTATGAGGGCATCTAGCAGCGTAGTGACCAACTCTACCACATGAAAAGCATTTGAAAGGTAGCTTACCTTTGAACCTTCCAGATCCCCGTTCAAGATTCTTGACAAAATTTACCTCATCTTCTCCTTCTGAAATGTATCCTGATTCATTTGTTGAGACTTCGAATGCGGCTTCTCTCATATCTGATGGTCCTCCTTTTCTCATCTCAAAAGCAGTGAAGATTCCGTGAAGCTGCGTCATAGTGATTTTCTGCAGATCCTCCTTTTCTTCTATGGAAGACACTTTGGATTCAAATTTAGCAGACAAGGATCTTAAAACCTTTTCAACTAAGACAACTTCCTTAATTTCTTCACCTAGATTTCTCATACAATTAACAATCTCATATATACGCAGAAAGTAATTAGGTATGTTTTCATTACGATGCATCTTAAGATTTTCATACCGTATTCTGAGAGTTTGAAGCTTTGCTCATTTTACCTGTTCATCTCCTTCGTAGCTTAGAATGATTTGTCCCATATTTCTTTGGCTGGTTTGAAATGCATGACCTTGACAAATTTTGATTGTGATAAACTTCCCAATAAGACAATAACAACTTTGGCATTGAGTTCATATTGCTTTCTCTCTGTTGTATCTGTAGGAATTGCTGATGGATATGTGTATCCTCCTTCCACGATTCCCCAAACATCTATTCCAAGCGATTGTAGATATGCTGTGGTTCTTATCTTCTAGTAGACAAAGTTGCTCCGATCAAAGATTGGTGGCCTGATGGATACCTCTCTTTCTTGATTACCCATTCTGATGGATCTTTCCTTCAAGCGATCAAGCTTCTTCTAAAGAACCTGCTCTGATACCAATTGTTGGAAATAATACTGAGAGGGGGGGGGGGGTGAATCAGTATTATCAAATCAATATAATCTTTTCATTTCCATATTCAGATTCATATATGCTACTTCAGTTAAGGAAAACCACGTGTATAGCAACTGTGTGTAATGCAACAAGCATATATACAGTAAACTTATGATTCAGTTAGTTGATTCTTAATGAGTGCATCAGAACATTATTAACCATATGAACAGTAAACATGAGCAGTAAAGCAGAACATATCATCACACATAAGAAACACACATGAACACCAAGATGTAAGGTGGAAACCCAATGTGGGTGAAAACCACCTGCTGCAATCGTCTCTATCTTCTTTTAATTAGAAACTTCTTTTTACAATAGTTATGTACTGGTGCAGTCTTATACCAGTACGCAGGCTTCTACCTGCAGAAGGCTACAACCTTCTCTTGTTCTCCAGACTCTCCTGGAAGGGAGCTACAACCCCCTTTTCTCTTGTACTGGCTGATGTACTAGTATGTAGGTGCTGGCCTACAGAAGGCTACAACCTTCTCTTTTCTTCCAGGGACCACGTTTCATAAATTTTCAGACTGGATCCATAAATACAAAACAATCACCACTGCAATACAATCATCAACTATACCTGCATCATCAATCTCTGAATCACCCAATACTGAATCACTGAAACCCTGTCATTAAAACACATTTACCATAACACATACCAGAGCCCAGAACTCTGAAACAACCACTAGAACCAACAACAACCTGAAATATCAACTCCCATAATGTATACGCTACTTGACTGTGTCAAACCAACGTGTACACACACTTTCAACAGAGAGAACCTGCGTACAGATTTGAATATAATTACTTATACCTTCGCTGCAATTACCAACTTCAAATATTCCTATACCATAAGATATAAAGGATAAAACATGCGTCAGTATTCAGATCTATTCATGATTATACCATATAATGATAATACATTTTAGTCTTCAAGATTCCGGTCCATCAACCTTTATCAACCACATAGAAGCCTCCTTGATTAAGATTGAGCCAAGCATTTCAAACCCATAACCAATATACTAGATCTCCCACTTCATTAGATATTCATCACCCTTTCACTTCCTTGGCCTAATGATATTCTCCTTATATAGGTTTAGTCTTCTCTCAATACCATGGTCCAAAACCATGTAGAACCAATACCTTGGACCCAATACCTGGGGTCAACACTTTAGACCAAATACCACAGACCAATACCAAAATACCATGGACCAAATACCACGGACCAAAACTTATATTTCCAACATGTACGCGCCTTTTCTTATGTGAACTTGCGTATGTGCATATACGTGCCTTGTTTTCTTCTCACCCGCGTGTATACGCACTTTTATCAAGGTTAACCTGCGTATATCTCTCTCTTGGCATGCTGTACTAAGATCTGTCCTCTGATTGATTTGCCACCAAGGAAAACACCTGTATCATACCTCTGAGTGAGTTGCCATCAAGGACAACACATGTATCATAATGCCAACACTTCTTACCAGCTTTAAACAGACCACTTCCACTCACATATCTGATATTATTCATGAATGGCGTCGTCGTCGTCGAATGGTAAAAATGTATGTTCCTGATCAGATTTTAGCTGAGTGGTTTGTTAAGTCCTTATTGCCATCTATCACTGAGGACGTGGCGAAAGGAGGTGTTGTCACAGAAGAGCAAGTCATTGCTCATGCCCAATATTTAGATCTGATTTATACACAATCAGGCATGCTCTATGACAAAATTCCTAATGCTCCTAGACCAGCTTTTACCATTCCACCCCCTCCATAATCAAGTAGGGACTCTCATGCTGACAATGACGTGATTGGTTCCTCGAGCACACAAATGGCGAGAGGTCCATTTGGTCAAGCTCTTGCTATTTCTAGTCAAAATGCAAATTCATCTAAAATTATTCTTGCCTCTGAGATTAATGCCGTGTCACCTGACAAGGGAAAAAAATAAAAGCAACCAGGAGGCAAGAAAAAGGGGAAAAATAATAAGAAGAAACAAGAGAATTCTAATCCTGAAAAATCTGAAACCCCTACTACGACAAGGAAACCACCTCGTTATCCATGTTTGATATGCAACGAGGAGCATTTCACAAGAGATTGTTGACATCGATCTGAGGTTGCTAAACTTTTGAAGAATTCAAATACCTCAGCAGTGTTGACAGACCCATTTCCAAACCCAGGAACACATATGGTTGCCACTAATAATGCTTCCACATCCCAAGTGCTTATGCTATCCATTGCAAACAAGCAAAATGATGTTTTGGTATCGATAAGGAATAAATATTATGGGAATCCATCATCGTCGAACAACCAGGCTTCTGATCAACCTAGTTCTTCGACTATGACTTCGTCGGAAGTTGTTCCATCGATTATTCCTGAATTAACAATTAAGCCACCAAAGTGAGTCGTACATAAATTGACATTTAATCCTCGTGCTTGAGCAACCCAAAATTATAATATAGTGGAGGATTTGGCTTAATCGCCTTCCGCTATGTCGACACTTGAGGTATTGCAACATTGTCCCTCCCAAAAGCAGGCTTTGTTATTAGCAATAGATGGGATCAATCCTACAGATTTCAATCTTGTGGTCTTTAATCATATAGGATATACACCATAGTTACCAACACAACTAGCTTTCCTAATACAAGTAAAATCCCTCAACAAAAATGTTCATCAAACAATCATTGAAGAGGGGGCATCTACCTATATTATGTCAATGAGTTGCTGGAAAACTCTTGGTTCACCACCCTTGTCACGATCACCAACAACACTAAAAGTTTTCAATGGAAGAACATACACTCCATATGACATTTTAAGTATCTTGCAAGTAGAACTAGGGGGAAAAACAATAGATATTGAAGTTGAGGTCAATGATGGACTCCTTGATTACAATATTTTATTGGGAAGGTCTTGGGTTTATGCTATGGTTGCGGTTGTGTCCACATACTTTCGAACGATTGCATTTCTCTTCAAAGGTGGAATAACAATCATCGACCAACTAGCCTTTTTTGCTAATAGTTCACAAGCTACTGGAAGCATTCCATTGATACATGGAAATTCACAATCGCTTCAAAATGTTGGAGTAGGTCTCCTAAAAGATCCTTCCTTGATGGGTACTTTTGCCCTCCCATCTCCATCTGGTTTCACGGAAGTGGCCACAGTGGAAACCTGCAATATGATCTCTTCTACATCATTTGAGTTTAAGAAGAGTTCCAACAATTTTGAGAGTGATGATCATTGCGTGGCATTGCCGCCAAGCCCCATCGAATCTTTGTAGCAATCAATTTATTGGGCTTGTGCGGCAAACCCCAATCCGCACTCGACAGTTGTTTGGGTAGATAGGTCTTTAGAATATGGTACCTCTTTTGATCCTTGGTCTTGTATACATTCTATAGATGAAGGAATCATCCGATCAATGATGATAGGAGAGATGCCGTGGGAAGATTATCATCATCGTTCCCACCTTCGAGATGACAATGAAGATTATTCAAAAGACCTTAATCACCCTTCAATTGTTGATTTTTTAATGAATTTTGTAAATACAGTCGATTCCAAGCGAAATCTGTCTAACATTGAAGAGACTATCTCCATTAATATTTCAACCAAACCCAATATTATAGAGAATATTCATGTTGGGAAATCTTGTTCTCCATTAGAACTAGAAAATTACTGTGCGCTTTTTCGCGAATTCAGAGATGTCTTTGCATGGTCTTATGAGGAAATGCTAGGCATTGACTCGAGAATTGTTGAACGTGAGATCAAGATGTATCTTGTTGTCAAACCAGTACGACAACGGCTTCAACTTGTTCATCCAAAGAAAGCGGCTGCCATTAAAGCAGAGGTTGAAAATTTTTTGCGTGCTGGATTCATTTAACCTGTACCTCACTGACTGGGTATCAAATATTGTTCTTGTAATGAAAAAACAAGGAACGATAAGAGTGTGCATTGATTATAGGGATGTAAATCGAGCATGTTTGAAGGATAACTATCCTACACCCTTCATCGACTAGATTATTGATGAATGTGCCTGATGTGAAATCTTTTCATTCATGGATGGATTTTACGGATACAATCAAATCAATATCCGCTAATAGGACCAATAAAAAACTGCATTTATATGTTCGTGGGGCACATTCGCATATCGTAAACTACCTTTTGGTTTGAAGAATGCAGGGGCAACATTTCAGAGGGCAATGAATTACGCCTTCCATGACATAAAAAACATAGTTCAACCATATCTTGACGATCTGCCTGCTCAGTCGCGAAAATGGACTGATCATCTTCAACATTTGAGAGCCATATTCTTACGTTGCCGACACTACAAGATAAGACTCAATCCACAAAAATGTGTGTTTTGTGTTGGTTCTGGTTGATTGCTTGGTTTTGTAGTTTCTAAAGACAGAATTAAACTTGATCCATTAAAGGTTTAGGCAATTCTTGAGATGCCTCCACCTTCAAATTTGCTTCATATCTAGAGAATCTAAGGGAAAGCTAACTTTCTGAGGAGGTTCATTCCAGATTATGTTGAGCTTGCTAAAGGTTATACACGTCTTTTGAAGAAAGGGGTACCCTTCCATTGAGATCAAGTTGCGAAAGCTTCATTTGATGCTCTCAAAGATTCCCTAATAAAAGCATCATTAATGTATGCCCCTGACTATCAAAAAGACTTTTACTTGTATCTCATCGCTGCAGATACAACTATCGGTATGGTTTTAGTGCAAGAAAATGATGAAATTGAACATCCTATATATTATTTAAGTCACAATCTTAATGATACAAAAAGCAAGTACTCTTATGTTGAAAAGTTGGATTTAGCAGCTGTTCAAGCAGTACAGAGATTTCAATATTATATTCTCCTTCGCAAAACTACCATTGTGTAAGATTGCAACCCTATGACATACATTCTGTCACGTCAATTGCTTCGGGGAAAATATTCCAAATGGATAGTCATCTTGTAGGAGTTTGATCTGGAATTCATCAAATCGAAATCAAAGAAGTTTCTTGTGTTTTCAGAGTTACTTTGTGACCTTCCCTCGTCCTCCAATGATTTAATATCAGAAGCATCAATCGTGGATGAGACTCTGTTTCTGATATCATCAAGTGATCCATGGTATGGGGATATACTGGTCTATCTTCGGACCCTAGCTTTTAGGCCAAACACCTCTTGCTGTGAACAACGACGTATTCGATACCAAGCCAAAAATTATCTGATCGTTGGTGATACACTTTATCGTCATGGTGTTGATACGATTTTACGAAGGTGCCTCACACATGAGGAAGCCGAAAAAGATTTGAATGATTGTAATTTAGGTGCTTGTGGGGGGCATCTATCTGGTTATGCAACTTCACAAAAAAATCTTACGAGCTAGTTACTTCTGGCCAACCATATTCAAAAATTGCATACTTGCAGTCATAATTTGCCATGCTTGTCAAATTTTTGATAGTAGAACTAGATTACCACTTGCACCACTGCATCCAATAGTTGCTGTTGGCCCATTCACAAAATGGGGCATTGATTTCATGACATGTAACCCCACCTCGGCCGGGGGGCATGGGTATATTATAGTTGTTGTCGACTACTTTGCCAAATGGGCCGAGGCGATGCCTACATTGAACAACAGTGGCGAAATGGCTGTACTTTTTTTTTCAATCATGTAGTTTCTAGATTCGGTGTGCCACAGGCTATAGTCACAGATCATGGGTCACTTTTTTGTAATCACATGATGATCGAGTTAACTACCAAATTAGGACTATCCCATGATAGTTCTACTCCATATTATCCGTAGGTTAACGGACAAGTTGAGGCAATCAACAAAGTCCTTAAGCACATGCTGCAAAGAATGATTGGAGTCCATAAGCGAAATTGGCATTTAATCCTGTACTCAGCTCTATGGTCATACTGGACTTTGGTGAGAAATGCAACCAGATTTATGCCCTTTCAATTGGTATATGGTCTAGAAGCAGTCTTACCAATTTAGTGTGAAATATCATCCCTCAAGCTTGCAATCGACCTGCTTCCCAAAACTTTTGAAGAAGAAGCTCGTTTCTTGGAATTAATCCATCTGGATGAAACCCGTCATGATGTCGCATTGGCTAATGAAACACATAAGAAACACATCAAGGCACAATATGAAAAAAATGTTAAGCCTCGTGTCTTCTCAGAAGGTGACCTAGTCTTGCTTTACGATCAGGACTCTTACAAATTAGGAGCAGGGAAATTTGAACCATTATGGTTGGGCCCTTACATTGTTAAACGTGTGTTGACAAAAGGAGCCTATGAGCTAGTCGATTATGATGGGATTCCACTGTCGCAGCCTCGAAACAGGTTGTATCTCAAACGTTACTATGCTTGATTAAGTGTAGTAAAACTCATTGTACATATGCTTTCTTCGCTTTTTTGAGTGATTTATTTTAGAGTTGTCATTTTTGTTAGGTAATCCACTTCACATTTGTTGTAGATGTCAAACTTTTTGGAACCATTTGTTGGGTATGCCGATAGAGCTAGTCGTAGCACACAGAACCTATCTTCTGCAGCCCGGGCCATCTTCGCTCTAAGCGGCGAGTTAGTGAGGTTCAGGGGGATATGTATCGGTCAATTGACAAACAACATTGCTGAGTATAGTGCATTGATTGAACTTCTCTCTGATGCCATTTCACATGGCATACGCCGAATCATTGTTAGGCTAGATTCACAACTCGTCATTCTACAACTTATTGGCGTTTATTCCATCTGGAACCCAGCTATTCATCGCATGTTCCTAAGAGTTATGATTTTGGAAAGACATTTTGATTTCATTCAATATCAACACATTTCAAGAAACTTAAACACATTGATTGATTTGTTAGCAAACTATGTGTTAAACAGACATTTGCAACATATGTAAAGAAAACATTTCACATCAACATTTGCATTAGGATTTCATCACTTAGCTAACTTCGAAAGTCAAAATAGATAGCTGTTTATAAGTTTTCACAAAATGTTTTGTGTCCAAGACAAAATTGGTCATCTGACCAAGAAACTCAAAATGAATGCAGAAAAACATCCTAGACTAGTGATGTTGGTGATAACATGTCACCGCCTGTGCTATCATGTGCAAGAGCCTAGTCCAGCGACTCGGTACACCAATGGTATGGTGCTGTAGCCTCATAGGTAACTCACTTGTTTGGACATATGGAATGCCAAGAGTCAATCCCTCTATCTGATCCTGCAGCTGTGCAAGGGTCTCTGCTATGTCCAGGTCCCTAAGGACTGCTCTCCCTACAACTTCACCCATTGGAGCATCTTCCTCTCGTGGGCGTGCCACTGGTCGAATTGGTCCGATACCTGCACACACATATGAGTTTATATAGTCATGGTAATAATAAAAAAATACAAAAACAATAGAAAACTAAAAGAAAAGACGTGGTTAAATCATTTTACCTATAGCACTCCACTGCTCACCGGTTTGTAAAGCCAAATCCGGATCGCCTCAGAAATCCATCCCTATATATGGATACTCTGTAAACACCATCTCCTGGTGGTCAAACCACTCAAATAAGTTAGAAGAGAAGGAGACCTGTGACTGGCCAGCATGCCTAGCCATAAGGTCCACCCATCTCTGCATCTGTGGTTCTCTCGGTGCAAGCAATCCCAGTGAAATGTTTTGAGGTTGCATCAGTGGGATTCTTTCCAAAGAAAAAAGTAGTCAATATGGATACATAACCAAAATTATTGGTTCTTCCAGCCTTTACTTTGGACAGTTGGTCTTTTATGACAGGAAGTACTGCCTCACACCAATTGAACACCTTCAGTTCTAGGCATTCCAAGACATACTGCATGTAGGATCTGTTCGCCAAATGTAAGGCCACACTGCCAACCAATCTAGCAAAGGTAAATAAAATGGTCCTCAAAGGTCGATCAATAACATCCAGGATATTAATCTTTCCATCTCTGCTGGGTTGGGATCCATCTCTGCAGAACTGACGAATGTAATCTTTCACCGATTCGCCCCCACGAGCAAATCTTGATAGTGAAAGAGGGGCGCCACGCCTCGACAAACCCATCAGAAAATAAATGTCTTCGACCGTGAAAGGAATGGATTTAACCTTGATCTAGAATACCTGGTCAATAGGATCCCAAGCATGAAGAAGATACTGCAGCAAACTTATCTATTGTCTCATACTAGATATGTGGACAAACTTTAGTAAACCATAGTTCCTTAATGCATCCATTGTGCCTTGGTCATGTAAAGCAACTGTATCCTCCTCTTCATGTTCTCGTTCTTGCCATGTGACGACCATCTTGATCCAACAAATATCTGAAATACAAACATTAGGTGAATTAGGATCCATTTTTGGGCAAAAAAAAGTAAATATTTGATGAAAAACGCTATACAAAATTTCCCTTCTACGCCCATCGCACTTTACCCTTAAGCAAGGTGAGATGCATATTGACTGGCCTCTTGGTAGCCTAGTATGCATCGCACCTTTTGATATAGGTAAGGTTCGATGATTGGAGAATGAAATATTCAAACCCCTGAGGCCCAAAAAAGTGGAAAAACTTGCTCAAAATTGAAAAAAGATGGAATGAAAATGAAGAGCTTAAGGATAGCTCCTACTTGGTCCTGACGGCGTGGAAAATGGTCCACAGAATCTCTCGCAATTGACTGGTGAAATTTGAAGGGGGAAAACTGCTTCAGAGCTCCAAATCCAATATTTGAAATGAAATGGTGAAAATGAAATGTTAAAACTACTTTTTATGTTTACTTTTCTATGTACTTCAAGTAAATGTTAGTTTTAGTTCATTTTTCATCCATAAATATGTATTTTAATCAATTTGATGGAGTTTTGAATAGGATGAACAACTGTTGACAGAATCTGATGTGCTAAATGGTGAATTGAGCATCTTTTACCACTAAGCAAACTTTTTGTCTTCTTTTCGAGCTTTGATTCAAAAATGAAAAGAAAACTATAGAGTCCTCTTTAAACCCTTTTCAGACTTGTTAAAAATGAAAATATTGTCAAGCGCTTGTCTTTTCCGGCTCATTAAAGTACTGGAAATGTCATCCCTTTTGTATTATTTTATCCTTTTTCAGACCTGAGGGATTATTTTATGAAAAAGAACTTAAGGAGTTTCCTTTTCATCTCTTTTCAAACTCTCTAAACACGAAAATGACAAGTTATCCTTGTCGTTAAACTCGTTAAAATAATAGCGACAAACTTGTCTATCTAGATGAGACCGAGTTTCATTGTTGCTAGAGTCATTAAAACATCAAATAGCGACGGGTTTTCCCGAAGGGCGAATTATAGAACAAGCATATGTTATCCTCCTCAATCTTGACAAAAATAAAGAGGTACTGGTCAGCAATGACTGGGGAAAAAGGGGAAAAATCTTGAAGAGTTTATGGTAGCAAGTCACTCTTGAACATGACACTTCCACTTCATCTCCATGATTGAGTTGGGTTGGGTTATTCTGTTCACTAGTCATCATACCATTGGTCTTTCATACCATCCATCTTTTGGGGTTAACGATACCAATTCATCTTAGTGTCACCGACATGTTCAAGAGAAGTCATCCAGTTAAATGTCCCATACATTGCAATACCTCTAACCTTCATATTTTCATGACCACCATTCTTGAACCTTGTGTCATCAGTTCGTTTTCACCTCCAGAAATCATTTGCTTCATTTTGGGTCATAGATGTGGGATACATCAAGGCCCTCCTACGACAATTCGCTTCTTGTTGACATCAGCTCATTATCCGAGAAGTTGACTTAGAAACACCCTTCCAATGCTTTGAAGCTTGTTTACATCAATGGAAAGTTTCTCACTTCCGGCGACAGGTTGGCATCAATGGCCTTCGACCAGAAAATTTTGTGTGGTGTTCGACATCGGATCATGTATTCACACCACATGAATTTTACTGTAGTACCTTGAGGATCATTATCATTATTGGTGATTCCTCTCGTGTCTATTAATAGCTCACATCATTGGCTAGTAATCAGGCGATGTCTTTCCATGTTCGACCTCAGAACATCTCTTCACATGGATTGACTTGTACTTTGAGCAAATATTGAACGAGTTTGAAAACCTCAGATCTAGTTTCATCCATTCAGGTTGCGATATATTCAAGGATATAAAACCATCAAAGTACAAAGGCTCTACACAGATGGTCATCCTAATCATGGAATCACTAGTCTGTATCTGCAGATGACTATTTGATCTATGTACACGAAATGAAAATTTATAAAGCTGAGAATGGGAATGCCTCCCTCATCTAGATCATGAAAAATCATATTATGATGATGTATTATATTGTAACTTATGCAGGTCACCTTCTAGTTCAAAACTTTGGATCCTCATGATAAAGCATTTCACCCGACATGAATATTTAAGACCTCATGCTTTAGGGAGCAACTGTTATAGACATATTTGGGCACATCAACCCCAAAATTATATGTCAATGTATTAGGGCTCATCAATCCCTAAAAGATTTGTTTCATACCCTAAATAAACTTAGTCATTTGAATACATCATTCCCCAAAAGTTCCATCTCAGAAATCATCCAGAAAGTGCCTAAACTGAACCATACTAACTGCTACACTGGCAAAGTGCGATGCATACTGACTGCTACACTATCAAAGTATGATGCATACTATTTAGGCCTTCTATAGGGTGTGATGGGTGAGGATGGACAAATTTTTGGGACAGTTTGTTAGATGGTTGCTCATGGAATCTTCTAGAAACTTCTCCTGTGCCACTTGCCTCTCTGAATTCGCCCAAGGATGACCAAAGGAATTAGGAAACCATCTCCAATTCCCCTCCCTTGTGGAACCAATTGTAACAAGTGGAATGACATTAATCAATCCCCATATATGACTCACCCTCTTGCAAACATCTGTAAAAGGATCTCCCATCCAAGAGATCAGAAGGTTGAATTGTTGTGAATTGCAGGTAAGTGCTGCTATTTTTAGTGTTGAGGAGAGAGAATTGTATTCTTGTTGGTGTGTTCTTGCTAGTTCATGAGGTGAACAAGGATTGATGTTGGGAGGATGGCACTAGATCAGACAACTGGGTTGTAATTTTCCTTATTATTAATAAAGTTCTTCAGGATTTTTCCCAATTGATTGTGTGATTGTGAATGCTTTCATTTGTTCATTATATATCTGATTCTATAATGTTTATGTTGTAATAGATCATGATGCTTTGACAGTTCTTTGTTGCTATACATGTGCAGGTACTCTCCAAGCATGTTAAGCACGTGCAGGAGTTACTGGATCTGCCAAAGGAGAGAGAGATCAAGCAAGGGATCAAGCAAAAGTTCTAGGTTGGTTTTCTACCATCTTTCTCCTACCTGTTACACATAAGAAAGATCACTGAATTGCTTTAAACTGTTGTTTCTAAGGTAGCTGCCAAACCTAGAGGGTTAGTTGTTCGACAAGACACTAATTTTCCCAGAAACACACCTATCTGTGCAGGAACCCTTTCTCTTATTTCAACTTTATTTATATATTTAAAGAGGACTATCCGTAGGCACTTATTCATTTTATCGACGGAAGAGGGACCCCGACTTATTGAGAGCAGGAGAGGTTGTTCCTTTAGAGAAGCATATAGAAACCTCTGATTTAATTTTTCTCGTATATATTTTATCCCTTTTCCTCTTCTACTGATTGGATGAGCATGAAAACACCAAAAAATAATAACCAAGCGTGGGCACAAGGTTTCCAGAATAGACACAAGTATCATGGTTTGACCAAAACTCTCTTTACAGATGGATCATATTTTCCGTCGGAACTTCATCGATAAAATATGTAACCAACACAAGGAAGAAGGACCAAAGGTTAGCCAAATGTTGGAGTGTCACAAAGTTCTTTTCTATTTTTCCACATTACCTTTCGAGCCGAGCTGGGACACCCTTCATGCAAATTCTTACATGAAAAGAGAGGAGACACAACAATAAAATTGAAATCAAAAGAACAAAGTAAAATAAGGCTAAACTGAAAAGAGGATGCAATATGGAAGTATAGAAAGCAAACGAAAGACTACATAAAGGGAATGCAAGATGCATGTACAAGGAAAACTAACATGTGGCTATACCTACTCCTAACCTATCTAGCTAGAAGGCCAGGGTCATGTGTAATGAAATTTCTAATGTAGCCACCATTATTGTTCCCATTCTACATACACAAAGATGAAAGAAATTAAATCAAATACAAAATATTGTGTGACATAAAATATAAGAAGGTCTTTCCTATCAACAAAAAGGTAGGACATAGCCATTACTTTTGACCAGGTCATATTCTTACCTTTTCGATGACCATTATAAGCATACAAACCATGAGAGCTTCTTGCGAATGCACTTTCATCTTGTAGAAATTCCTTGTAGATTCAAACTGCAGCTTGTAATATGCTAGAATAATTGACTTGAATCTACTCTACTCATCAACAGAAACAATAAACGATTGATGAAATCACAAAGCATAAAAGAGAAAGAATTAAATCACACATAACACAATAATTTTCTGGGGAAAGCCACAGCCAAAAACCCTTGCTACTAAATACTATGGGCCACCGTAGCAAGGTAATGATCCATGAGACAAACACACCTCAATGGACCCTACCCAAATTTCTGAAACTCTTGGACTAAGGTTTCATATTGCCCCACCTCACACTTGGAGGTATGGCTGCATGTGTTCCTTCCACTCACTTGGCTCAAAATTCCCCCCCTATTGGAGGTCTCTACTTGAGTGGATGTCTCCACTCGGTCTCCTCTCTGCTTCTCTAATTATGGTTGCTCCACAACTTGCTAAGGATGCTTCTAAGGCTGCATCTAAAGCTGCATGTTGAGAGGTAATTTATGTTCCCTCTCAACCACCAAGTCTCTAACATTTTCCTTGCTTCTCAAGGCTTTGCATGCATTTTGGACCTCAAGTGCATACATGTTCTTGACTCATACACTGATCTATTTCACCTGTCGTGTGGCGATGTGTCTAAGTAAAACCTTTCCTTTACTAAAAATCACATCGTAGCCCCGGTATTCCAGTACTGCGACGAAAACAAGATTCTTCTTTAGTCCTAGAACATACATCACATATGTGAGTCTGAGAGGGAAGTGATACTCCCTCTAAAAAGTAACAGTACTAATGCCAGTCGCGCTATACTTCCCATCATATCCAAACTCTATGTTTTGTTTGAGGTATTTCTCCTCCAAGTCACTAAAGAGATCTCTATTCCCCATCATATGGAAGAAGGCACCACTATCGAGATACCACATGCTTCCAATTACAGTGCTTTCCATGCATGCAATGAGAGTAAAATCAAGTTCGATTTGTGAAGTTAGAGCTTCACCTGTTGTTGCTACTACAAGCTCCTTCTTGCTTTCTTTCTTCTATGGACATTTCGTAGCATAGTGCTCGAACTCGTGACGGTGAAAACACTTGATGTTTGACAAGTCCTTCTTAGTTCCATCCTCCTTGCCTTGGGAATTCTTTCGCTTGGTTTTATTTTTTTTGCTAACTAATGCAAAGTCCTCTTCCACTTATTTGGATGAGGCTCCATCTCTGGTGTTTCACTGAATCTCTTCTTGTACCAAGTCAGACAACAATTGCTCCCACTCTTGTAGCTTCTCCCTCCCATTAACTGAGTCCTGGTATCTGTTATCTCAAAATCAGGCCTTGGAAGGCTACAGACCAGGAAGACTTCAAGTAACTATTTCAAACCTACTTTAGGCTGAGGCTTAGCCTCCCCAACCTGATAGGGCTCTCTCAAAGGATTAAAGGTTTTTGATTATGATCAAGATGGCTAACTCTTGTGAAACAAATAAAAATGAAAATGGTGGAAACACAACTAACAAGTATCCATTGGGCTTATGGAGTAATATATGATTCAGTATTATCAGCAGGGTTGGATTTGCATAGAAGTCAAGGCATTCAGATTTCAACCAAACACATAGAGGATTTCAACCAAACACATAGAAGGCAGTTTACGAGTATATGAAGGAAATTAGAGCACTGTTAGCGATTTCTAAGTAATCACATACTCATAACACTGTAGATAACATGAAGAAAACAACAAAAGAAACTCATCACATTGAACTCTTTATGATTCTTGAGAAGCATAAGCCAGTACTGTATTACTAAAAAAAACAGAGTCTTTACATAAGCCAAATATCAGAGCTTTTTTTTTATAAATTTCCAACCATTAGTACCTTGCTTTCTCTCCTATATATAGAATTCTTGAGATTCCTCCTCCAGCATGAGGGGAACTCGAATTCTAGCCAAGTTCCTGGCTCTTAAGCTAAAGCCCCTTGTGGGCCGTACGGAGTCCTTCGTGAAGGACTCCGCTTCCTTTATCTTGGATCTCAAGGATATGAGGCTGGACCCGGAGGACATTCTCATCAGCTTTGATGTGGTCTCCTTGTACACGTGCATTCCCATTAAAGAAGCCATGGAAGTGATATATCGCCTAACAGATCTGGACACCGCGCATCTTGTTGAGGTTTGTCTCACTTCCACATTCTTCTGTTTTGAAGGGGAGTTCTATGAACAAACCTGTGGTGTTGCCATGGGTTCCCCCCTCTCCCCGATCGTGGCCAATCTTTTTATGGAAGATTTCGAAGCCAAGGCTCTTGCCTCGGCCCGTCTCCTTCCTAAGCTATGGAAAAGATATGTAGATGACACTAATGTCATCTGGCCCCATGGCCATGAGGAGCTGGATCGTTTCCTGGATCACCTCAATGGCCAGTCCTCTGGCATTAAGTTCACCATGGAAAAGGAGGTCAATGGCAGCCTCCCTTTCCTGGATATTCTTATTTCCAGGAGGATGGACAGCTCTCTCTCCCACGCAGTGTTCCGTAAGAAGACACACACAGAGCAGTATCTTCACGCTGATTCCCATCATTTCCCTGCTCAGAAGATGGGTGTTCTCAACACCTTGGCTACGCGTGCCCTCAGGAT
>APFE031626993.1:0-17357 GCA_000404065.3 Pinus taeda | reverse complement strand
TTATCTTGGATCTCAAGGATTTGAGGCTGGACCCGGATGACATTCTTGTCAGCTTTGATGTGGTCTCCTTGTACACGTGCATTCCCATTAAAGAAGCCATGGAAGTGATATATTGCCTAATAGATCCGGACACCGCGCATCTTGTTGAGGTTTGTCTCACTTCCACATTCTTCTGTTTTGAAGGGGAGTTCTATGAACAGACCTGTGGTGTTGCCATGGGTTCCCCCCTCTCCCCGATCGTGGCCAATCTTTTCATGGAAGATTTCGAAGCCAAGGCTCTTGCCTCGGCCCGTCTCCTTCCTAAGCTGTGGAAACGATATGTAGATGACACTAATGTCATCTGGCCCCATGGCCATGAAGAGCTGGATCGTTTCCTGGATCACCTCAATGGCCAGTCCTCAGCTATTAAGTTCACCATGGAAAAGGAGGTCAATGGCAGCCTCCCTTTCCTGGATATTCTTATTTCTAGGAGGAAGGACGGCTCTCTCTCCCACGCAGTGTTCCGTAAGAAGACTCACACAGAGCAGTATCTTCACGCTGATTCCCATCATTTCCCTGCTCAGAAGATGGGTGTTCTCAACACCTTGGCTACGCGTGCCCTCAGGATTTTGGATAAAGAAAACTTGGATAGGGAGAAAAACCACCTCCTTGATGTCTTTGTGGATAATGGATATAGCAGGCACCTTGGTCGGAAGGCGTTCCTTACAGCCTCCAAAAATGCGTTCAGTAAAAAAGAGCCTAAGGAGCGCCATCCTGGTGTCCATCTTCCGTATGTCCAAGGGACCACCGATAGGATTGCTCGGATCCTTAGAAGGTTTGATATCCCCTCAACCTTCAGGCCACTCAGAACCATTCGTAACTCCCTGAGGTCTGTAAAGGATCCGGTCGACCCCAAAGACATGAAAGGTGTCTATTTGATTCCTTGCTCATGTGGGACCCCTTATATAGGTGAAACAGGGTGCTCCATCCAGCAGAGAATTAGTGAGCATGCAGCGGACCTGAGGCATGGTAGAATAAAGTCCTCGGCTCTAGCAGAGCATGTGGACAAAACTAAACATCATGTCTGCATTGAGGAGGCCAAAGTCATTGCCAGGGTTGATCGGTTTCATCATCGCAAGTTAAGGGAAGCTATTGAAATTGAGCGAAGACCCATCAATCTCAACAGAGATGATGGGTGGAAGGTAAGTAGAAATTGGATCCCTGCGTTGTCATCCTAGGGTCTCTTCCCCCCCCCTCTGCTCGTCTTTGGTGCTTTCTTTGGGTGGGCGTAGTTTTTGGGAGTCTGGTATCGCTTATCGTTGGCCGCATTGGGTACTTCCCTTGTTCGTCGTGTCCCCCGGTCTCTTTGTATGATTATCCTCTTCGTAGGCATCTTCTCTTTTTATGTAGAATTCATTACTATCGAGCGTAAATTATTCATATTATTAATAACAATATTAATCTAAGGTCAATTCAATTAACATTCTTTAATAGATTTTATTATTAATAATATATTTATGAATTACTTTTTATATTAATGGGAAAGATGTACCCCAAACATTATAAGTTTAATTTATAAGCATTTAATACTATTAATATTTATAGTCCCATACATAATTTACGCAACCTAGTATTTTTAGGACACATATATATATTAATAAATAAATAAATTATTTATTTTTAATATTATTAATTATATATATATTATTATTTCATAATTTATATTAATAATTAATATATAATAGTATTGTAATGAATTAACAAAATTAATTTTTCTTTTCTATAAAATTATTATGTATAACCCAACCTAAGTTTTTATTTAGGACATATATACATTAATTAATTAATTAATTAATTACATTTTTAATATTATTAATTATATATATTTTTACACATATAATATTAATAATTAATATTTTAATAAATTAATAAATTAATTTGTAATTGACCTAATTTAACCTTTTTCTATAAAATTAACTACATATTAATTATAAATAATACTAAACACAATTATGACAATAATAAAATTAGGGTTTTTAAAATAAAATTAGGTATAATAATAAATTATTGGATTATACATATATATGTGGATATATTTAATGAATGAATCATTTAAATAAATATTGACATATATATATTTTTACACATTTTTATATATATTTATACATTTTTATATATAATAGAGCAATATTTTATATTAAATAAATGAATTATTTTTAACAGATTAACCTTTGTTCACAGGGTTAACCCAGCTCCGTGAATATAATGGTATTTTAATATTAAATCGGTTAGATGAAGTTTGACTGGGGCTCTTGAGTGAAAAAGTAGCCGTTAGATGGTTTTAGCCGTTGGAGTCTCTGCTTAGACTATTTAACACGCTGATCTGGATCTGTATCTTCAACTCATCCTGATGATGAACCACATTGGTTGGTTTGAAATGCGTCGACCAAATTCTTTCTTATGTGATTTACGCTGAAGCTCTCTTTACAACCTATTAACCTTTAAAACTAACTAATAAATACAACTGACTGCTAACTAGTGGTTTAAGGGACCTATGACAATTAGGATTCTATTTCTACATCATGCTGAACATAGCATTTATTACAATCAAGATTAATTCTCTGACAAGTGGTTTCCTTTAGCTTTAGCCTTGATGGATGTTTAAAGCTTTTTGCTGGCTCTTACTGTCTTATCTCCTCACTGCTACTGAGAAATAGGGAACTGCCCCTGTTTTTATGCTTTTAGTTTTCTCAAAGATATTCGGAATTAATTAACCATGCTGATCCTCTTTGATTACCCAACAATATATTAGAGTGCCACGTTCTTTATGTGTTGTAAGCCTTTCCCATGTACATGTGTGATGACAAAATCTTTCAAATATTTCAAAAATATTTGCTGCTTTGTCAATCATAATTGATCAACTGAATCGTAACATGCAGCTACAGCAGTTTCGTAGCACGCTACGAAACTGCTGTGTAATTTCAAAAACACAGTCTTCCTTTCATAGCTAAATGATCGCCACTGTTCATGGCTTAAGCCCCTTACTCCCCTGATCACCTTGACAAGGTTTGCTTGCAAATTTTCAAGAAACGGATATTGCTCCTGAGGAAGAGATGCAATGATACCAATAACACCATTGGCTGTTCCAAATATAACTGTAGGAATCTGGTTAGATTCTGAATCTGGCAGTCGTATAATAAGAGATCCATGCCTAATAATATATAACAAACTCTCCTAAGTGGTATTCATCTAAAACTTCCAATTTTCCTTTCTCTTTATCAGTTGCAGCATCGCTATTTTTTCCTCACTGTACAAAGGTTGAAATCGTTCTCTGCTCCAAGGTATAAAATGCATTCGCAAGACCTAACAATGGATATCCTGATTTTACTGATTCTGTACCATCAACTGACTACTTTGGAGAGAAATCACTGTGACCATCCTCATCAATCTCTGGTGGCTCTAATGTCAGAGTCGAATCTCAGAATTTCTGCATCATTGTGCTTGCTGTGTCACTTGCAGCACAACTTGAACCTCCCACCATGGCCATGGAATAAGGTAACTTAAATGCCAAATCCTTTACAAGCAGCTACAACATCTTCCTGTGTTTTATATAATTCCCATGCAACAGTGAAATGCCCTACATCTTTTCCTGAATTAGAAATGAATAAATTGAACAAAACCTTTCATGATTTCCATCATGACCGTCTTTCATTGCATTAAACAAACCTCAACTTGGAAAGCATGCAAGCTATGGTTCCTAAATTGAAAGGGACTTTTGCATCTGAAATATAATGCTTTTTGTTAATATCCACAATCTTACTGAACAAAACAAGCACGTAACCAGTAGAGGAACATGGGCCTGCCAAAGGCCTTTATTTCAAGAATTTCTTAAACCAAAGTCCAATGTTCAGGAAGCTTTCGAAATAAGATTGCGGCCTGTCAATGCTGTGTACATCATTTGGGAAAACGATGAATTTTACTACCACCCCCTTCTCCCGCAGAGCTCGAGCATACTGCAATCGATTTGATACAGGAACCCCGAGGTCTTGCGCACCTAAAAGTAAGAGAACGGGTACTTTTAGCTTTGAAATATGTCTAATTGGTGAACACTGATAAAACATGGTGGTATCTTCTATGAAGGTGCTTCAGTGTAAACATTTTTCCCATTCTTTCCATATGCCTCCATATAACACCAATCAGGAATATTTGTTGTGCCAACCATTAATAAGAGATTACATATAGGATTCCGGACAGCTGCAGCAAAAAACCTATCTGGTGCCTGGCCAATTAAATGGGTTGCAAGAAACCCTCCGTGGGAGGGCAAGTCCCTTATGAATTACTAGATCAACAACATTTATGACATCAGCCACATCCTGTCGTCCAAAATTACCAGGTAGAGATTGCAAAGCCTCCTCTCCAAAACCCAAATAACCTCTGTAGTTTACATAAAGTAGGTTGTAGCCTATTGATGACAAAAAGGCTTGAGTTCTTGAAAAGCCTATCAATGAAGTAGAATGTGGCCCACCATGGAGGATAACAATGAGTGGATTACAAGGATCCTCCCGAAAAGCATTTTCCTTACTTTCTAATTCACTGGAGAATCTAGATGACACATATATCACCTCGAAAGGTTGTTTGGCACCTTTTGTTAACAAAAATTCTTGATCTTTAACTGGAATCTTCAAAATATTAAATTCAATTGAGGACAGTGAAGCTTTCAGTTTCTCTAAATAGTCCATGAAGGGAATTGACATATCTAACCACCTCCACCTTGTTGTTTTTTATCATTATCCATGTCAATTCTTGACAGACAGCCATATTTCAGTTTCGGAGGATTCACTGGGCTGCTAGACACTGTAAGAACAATGTTATCATGCACTGTAAGAACACTCCAAGATGAATTTGAATTGTCAGGGCTAATTCTTGAACTTTTCCACTGACTACATGTGGGAAGAACAATGGAATTTTGAATAAGACCAACATGAACAATGTGTGGAGCTCGAATCATCTCTGGCTCAGCATTGAAATGATATGCCTGCAACATTTGTAACCACGATGCCTCCTCCTACATCAAGTAGCATCTTCATCATAGAACAGGGACCTAATATGGTTCGAATAATATCTGCAACAGCCTTTGATACTTGAATATTTGCATGGTGCACCCTATTTCCAGTCTCCCGCTTTATAACGTCATTCAAAACGAGAACAAGAGCATACATGGCTGCAAGTGAAGGCGACTAGCAGTCCGTCGAGGGAACAGACGCTAGACTGGACAAAAACCACCGAATCACAGCTGAATTCGATAGGGAAAGTGTATAAGCTGACAACTGTTGATGCAAACACAACGGATTTTGGTAAATATGACAACTGGGGTGATATTTTCTATGGATTAGCATGAATTCTCGATTTCGTAGCGCAGTTAGTGCAAAATCGGTGTTTTCCGCTATGAAATCACCTAGACCGGGTTTCTGAACTATGAACTTTGAAATGAGTTTCGACATATGATATTCATGTGATATATGAGACCAATGATAGACTAAAATAGAGAATTGACCCCATTTGACATACTAACAAGACTCTTAACAAGACTCTAAAATAAGATGAAAAGACTAGACCCAAAACTGACACCAACCTTTTGACAAATTTAAAAAATTGATGTTCAGAATTTAAAATATTTTTTTCTTGAGTGATAACAGTATCTATGAAAGCTCTTGGGAAGGCATAGAAGTGATAGGCTCATCAAATATTCTTAAGAAACCGTAACACCGACACTTCCAAGCTCATCCCGATATTGGGTGAACTTGGTCAACTACTTCGGTATTGAGTCACCCTTTTCCATCTTGATCTTTCTGAGCTTTTCCTTCAGCACAAGCTTCCTGTGGTCACTGCTATTTTGAAACAAGTTTGTCAAGGCCTTCCACATTGCAAATGAAGTCTCCTTACCATGGAGGTTTGACAAAATATGATCTCAAACTCCTTCTAGGATAATCCTTCTCGCCTTTGCCACACACTTTCTCCACTCTGCCAGATCCTAAGCATCAGTTGACTTAGGAATATATTTGTTTATGAATTTCTTAAGCCTATTGTCTTCCAACACTACCTCCATCTTGTCTTTCCAAGAAATATAGTTTGAACTACCCTCAAGGGCATATTTGAGTCTCAATCCATAGAATGACATCCTGCTAGCCTTGAAGTATGATACTACAAATTTGATTTCTCCTGCAAAAGACAAACTAATATTCTCCTCTTCTATAGTGATTTCACCTCTAATACCATGTAGAAATTCCTTGTAGATTCAAGATGCAAATTGTAATATGCTAAAAAAATTGACTTGAATCTACTCTACTCATCAGTGGAAACAATAAACAATTGATGAAATCATGAAGCATAAAAGAGAAAGAATTCAATCACACATAACACAATAATTTTTTGGGGAAATTATTACACAAAAAAATTGTTACCATGACTTTCTACAGTTTGTGTGAGTCCATCAACACTCATACATACCTCCTTTGTAAGTCTTGAGCCTCAACTCTTCATGTCAAGCCTTGAAATTGGGAGAAAGACCTTAAAAATATCTCAAATCCTGGTTTCGCACTTTCTCCTAGCATTACCTACGGTGCCGCACCCAATGGTCATGTTTCCTGTGAACCTGACTGCTCTGTCTATTGAGTAATGGGTGCGAACCCCTGTAAAAGTTAAAAAGGTGTGAGTTCATTCTTATAAACTCATCTTGGGTCACTTCTAGACACTTCTAGAAGGAATATTGCGCTGGCAAGTCTGCTCCATCTTGGTTCATCCATTCCATAACTAAGGGAGCTAACTCCATGATATGAGGTGCTTATCCCATTGAAGGAGGAACTTATCCCTTCAATGGTGGACCTGCAACTTCCTCCATTTTCACTATAAATTCAGGCATTAGGCTGGTTGTAGGAGAGGTTGAAAGCTAAAGATTCTTGAGGGTAAATGTTGCTGGAAACTAGACTTCCTTTTTGATCTTGTGAGAGGAGAGATCACATACCTTTCATGTCATTTGGGAAGTGAGTGAGGCTTGTCAAAGTAGAGGAGACTCCTGCTGGACCCTGGAAAGAACTTGTGCAACATCAAGGCAAAGGTTGTAAGGTTCTTTTATCATAAAGTTAATACAATCAAGTTTGTTTTTATCAATGAATTGTCTCTAATGGTTTATTTTATGAGCTCCTTGATCTTCATAATGAACATGTTTTATTATACGCAGGTATGCTTTGATGTGTGTTTGTTTGTGTTGCAGGTTATTAAAAGGGAATTGCTTAAAGATGTTGGGATTAAACTGCTACAAACAAGCGTTGGACTGAGGTAGGGTCTGATACACCTCTTAGTATTCATTTATGAATTGAAACATGTTTAGAGAAAAGTTGCTTGTGCTCTTTGTTGCTAGATATCATTCGATACTAGGGAGATCGGTCTTGTCCGCAAGAACGATTTATTCGGCCAACATAAATCCATAGATAAAAACCCATGCTATCTGTATATTGCATTAATCAGAACATATGAGAAGGTTACAATGCTTTGCTCAAGCCCAAGCAACCTCTGCACTATCTCTATCTATCTCACTGCTTCCCAGACAAGCTCAAGCTAATACTTAGCCAATTCTTCTGCCTTCCAAGCTCCTATTTCCTTACGCAATTTCCTAGGGAATTAGCCCATATTTAACTGGGAAATTCCACAAATATGAATTGTGCAATCCTCATAGGCCTTCCTCTGATGCACTAGATGTACAATTCAGATGATTATACAACTGATAGTACACTGTCCCTGAACTCCAATCTCAATTGGGTCTTTCTCTAGTCTAACATGCATGAGTTAATTATGAGTGAATCTTCAGTTTACTAGTTGATCAGTGTTGGTTACACCCCACTACTACAGGTTACACCCCACTACTGGATATCCCACTAATTCCTCCATCAGTTGGAACTAGTTAACTGAGCTTAACTCAGTTAAACTGAATTAAATAATTACAACGCAATTAAATTGAATTAAATAATTGCAACTCAAAATAAACTCAACCACGACTCTTATAAAGTAGGAGACACTCTACATGACTCTAATTAGACTCCCAACTCGAATTAAATGAGCCAAATAAGTCAAATTAACTTAGTTAACTATTTACAAGTTGTCATGAGATGTGGAATTACAATTTAATTCCTAATTTAATTCAAGGACAAAATTAAATTAAGGTTTTTCTTGATGCTATTTTTAACATTTCTTGTTTCTATTTTCAACACATCTGTGTCATCCTTCTTATCAAGCATGAGAAAAGACCAAAACTTTCTCTTAACCAAAGGGCTTGGTAAAAAAGATGCTTCCAGGCAATCATAGATTGGATCATGAAATTCGAAACAATCCTTTTAAACATTCTAAAATCTCTGAAAAGATGAATTTGCAATTAAGAGCATGATATCAGGATGAGAATATTGTGAGAGACAATTGATCTGATCATATTTAGTTGGCTTGTCAAGACAGTGAGGACCCAACATGACCATTAGTGAAGGCTAAAGTGCCTCAATTGCCTGATAATTACTCAAAGGATGAGATGTGAAAACATAAAAATCAAAGGATGTAATACAACCGTCATTGGATGTGATGATGGGAAAATGGTAAGTTGAATGCCAGTCACCAGAGACAGAATCATGATCAGATGAACTAATTAAAACATAAGATTCCTGATTTGTAGTTAACAAATATAAATCAAAATGAACAACTATGCCAATGCTCTAAATAACATAATCAACTTCCTTGCATGCCGAATGTGATAAACCATTTTCTTGTAACTGGTGACAAACTTTACAAGAATCACAATCATTGAAAGAATTGAAAAGGAATGCTAGTATAACGAGCATACGAAACTAGTCAAGATGCAATGGATGAAAAAGAGGAACCTGATTCAACAAATAGCTCAAGCGCTTTCCAACACTCAAGAGGATTTCTGGTGTCATGAAGTCATTCATAAGAAAAACTAGGAGCTAATTATTCATCACAACACTCAATAGATATGGACTTTTCAACCAAAGGAAATCTTTGAATTGATCAAATTTGTGATTCCACACATTTACGAAAGGCATACACTCCAAACCCAAATTCGATACAAGATATTTGCATGAGAATGAATTTAATACAACAATATGATAAAAAATGTGATCTCAAGAAATAGGAAAATTGTAACAATGAATTCTAAAATCTATCAAGAACGAGTGATTAGGCACTCAGTGTTTAGCTCAAAAATCAAAGTTCTCAGAATGGCTCGAAACTTGAACGACCACGTCTGTCTCAGAAAAACGATCCTAACGCAACTCGTTTCACTAAAAACCAAGTTTGTATGAGGAAGTTATTGAGTTCTGTTCGCTTTGTTAAACATGTGGAATTTGCAAAAAAAATGACCAGTCACTGCACAGTCAACAGTTCATAATGCTAACATGGCAAGTGACTAGGCAGGGTCAATGGATGTTCAACATCTAATCACAGTGCAACAAGTGTCTTGTTCTTATTGGGTTTCATATTGGTGACGTGGCACAGTTTGATTGGTTAGTTTTGGACCAATGAGAGAATGCCACGTGGCAAGCACGAAGGCCGCCACGTGACACCTCCCAATGGCCTAGGCAGAGAGAAGTTCAACAAAATTTATGTGGAGGTGCTAGGGTTAGACCACTTGACCTCCCTTCAGCAGACCAAGATTTCAACCAGCTCCACTACTAGTTGTTACTTAACCATATGGTGGATCGTTTATATTTAAACTGTAATGTGTTGAAGGTTGTCGGTTAGGGGAGGGACAACTTGCAGGCCAATCATACCCATATGAACACACCCACTGTTACCGCAAAGGATTAATACAACGGCTCCACAAAGCAACACCGCAATAGTTAATGCACCCATGTGAACACACAACGGTTTCCGTAAACAGTTTAAAATAGACAACTCCATAAACCTTAACTCCAATAGTCTCCGTGCCATGTGAATGCATATCCAACAGTTATGGTGGAGGTTAGTTGGACCTGGCGGCCAGTGCTACGAAAACTGTGACGGTTACACCACATGTGACCCCACATAAACCACTGACAGTTACAGTTAGCCTAATTGTGCATTTACCGCACTAATCTCGGATTAGTGGGTCATTAAACCCGCTTAACATTTAATTAAAATTAAGTTTAAAATGACAAAATTTTAGCGGAATCCACCATTTCGGCGCGAACCCCAAATTTAGTGGCCCTAATTGGAGTTATTCTAGTTTTGGAGGAGCTTTTCTAGGAAAAGACTGTTTGAGCCATAACTGGAGAAATTTTCGACCAAATTGAGCTCAGGAAAAGGTGTTCCTAGATAATTTCAACATTTTGAACACATTAGTGTAGGTATCAGTAGCAATAGATCTTTGTAAATAACTTTTTTGCCATATTGAGCTAATACAAAGGCCCAAGCAATGGAAGCTGAACCAAGGAGATGTAGCCTAGGAGGGGTGAAATCCTTCATCAAAACACTATGTTAAAGTGTTCAATTGATGGTTTGCTGTAATTTTTGTTTCTACTATTCAACACTATTTTTTTAAGCTATTTTTCTCATGAATGTCACATTAAACTTGATGAAATTTACCTATTTCAATCACCAAACAACCTAAGGAAATCTATGCACAGGAAACAATGAACAAGCACATGTTTATAAATCTGTAGTTGAAATTAGCACAACAAGACTAACATTCAATAACATATCAAGTTGGTATCAGAGCAAAGATTGATTTGCTTGCTTGCTTGAGTTTTGTGCAATTAGAGTTTTAATAGTTGCAAAATTGTGATGCTTACAAGGTTAAAGTTGCAGAGAGGAGAAGGGAAACTATTGGTTGCAACTCCCGAGGTTATGCCCAGAAGAAGGAGAGCCACAAGGCCATAATCTCCACCACCCAAATTTCCAATTCTAGCTGCACTTGAAACTCCTCAAGTATTGCCTTCAAACGAGATTGAAGAGGTACAAGTAATACCAGTTTCTGAGCCTAAATCCAAAACCATTATGTCTGGAGAAAGAGAGATAGAAGATCCTTCTTTAGAAGAGGAATAATTCAAGAAAACTTTCTACACTTTAACTGAGATTGTTAAAGTCCTCTATGAAGAGAGGAACACTAGAAAGGTTGGAGAGAGTTCTAAACCTCCACATGGAGAAGGAAGCTCAGGAGACAAAAAAGATGATAAGAAGGATTCCAAGGTAATGGAGGGAAGCCACCTCCATATCCACCATATTCACCATGTTCCTCATCATCTTCATCATCCTCAACATCTCAAACATCTTCCACTTCCACCACCAAAACTGTCCATACTCATTCCCAAACCCCAAAAAGAAAAACTCCCTTACTCAAATTGGACATTAATTTTGAACTTCCCATGTACAATGGTGAAGTGAATATAGAAAAGTTAGACAATTGGATTCGACAATTGGAGGTATACTGTAGAGTTCAGAACCTTTGGAAGATGACATAAAGGTCCAGTTGGCTTCATTGAGGCTAGAAGGAGAAACATTAATATGGTGGGAAGCAAAGACTCAAGAGGAAATGTGAATTCATGGTAAGATATCCATTTCTTGGGTTGAATTTGTTTATGAAATTAAAAGATAGTTTTACCCTTTAGCCTATATGCAAAAAGTCGTTATGAGTTGGTAGAATTTTAGGCATCTCAAAGGCCAAACAGTCCAAGACTATACGCAGGAGTTTAGAAAGAGGGCTTTGCAGTGGTATGATTCGGATTATGTGGATAATCCGGATCATACCACTGCAAAAAACTACCACAGAAGCTTGAAAAGAGGGCTTTGTTGCTAGGAGTAAGTTTGAATTCCCAAGATACACTGTTGAAATATATTGGGGGTTTACATTCCTATTTGAAACATACTATCCTTACGTTTAATCCAAGAAATTTGGATCTTGTATGTGTGCAAGCCACACACCTTGAAACAAGGGGAAATAAAATTCAGGAAGAGGGTAGTAGGAAGAAGCCTTTCAAGGGTAAGGAGAAAGATAAGGGTGGAAAATGGAAGGGAAAGAAGAATGCAAGTATGAATAAAGAAGGGGATAAAACCATCTGCCAACATTGTTCAAAAGCTGGGCATGATGAAGCCCATTGTTGGAAATTACATCTTGAACTAAAGCCCAAGAAAAAAAACAATAAGGGAAAGCAAAAGACGACTGCTACCACACAACATGACCTTGGTTAAAATTTTGGTGATGTGACCAAGATTTCAACCATGGTCACAAAAGGGAAAGAAGTTGTTGCAAGCACTAGTTCCTCAAACAATCAAAACAACACTCCAAATGAAGAATCAAGAATAGAGTTGTTTCATGTAAGGGTAATTTCAAATCATACAAAGATTGATGCATTATTTGATAGTGGTTCACAATCAAACTTAATTTTAGAAGACTTGGTCAAAAATATCTACCTTGAAACTGTACCTCATCATAATCCATATCCATTGGGTTGTATAGTTAACAATGTAAACTTATAGGTTACGACGAAGTGTTTGTTCAAGTTCACCATTACTAAAAAGTTCATTGATGAAGTTGAGTTAGATGTAGTTCCACTTGACATATTAGGAATCATTTTGGGTAGTCCTTATTTGTATGATAGGAAAGTAGTATTTTATCGCCATGAAAACAAATACTTATTGATCAAGAATGGGGTGGAGTACATTGTGAGAGCCCATTGCAAAAAGTTGAACATTTATTTGGTTAATGCATGGCAGATGAAGAGACCAGTGAATGCAAGTAAAATTTTTGTTCTTCTCGTGATCAAGAAAAAGAATGATATTGATTATGAATCTTTTGAAGGTTGTGATGACAAATTCAAATCTGCGAGATGTTTCAAGAACCAAAGGGGTTACCTCCCAAGAGGGGAATTCAACATGAGAAAAAACTGCAGCAGGATGTTCCACTTCCAAACATTGGCATGTATCACATGTCAATTATGGAGAGCATGGAAATCAAGAAGAAAATTCAAGAATTTCTGAACAAAGTTATCATATGCCCATCTACTTCACCATGTGGTTCACCCATTGTCTTGGTGCCAAAGAAGGATGGGACTTGGTGCATGTGTGCGGATTTCCGTTCACTAGACAAAATCATGGTAAAGAACCATTATCCACTCCAAATAATTGATGATTTGCTTAATCAATTTAGGTATGCAAAGTATTTCATGAAGTTAGAGTTACGAAGTGGTTATCATCAAGTTAGAATAGCTAAAGAGGACATTTGGAAAACCGCATTTAAAACTAAACAAGGATTATTTGAGTGGCTTGTTATGCCTTTCGGTATTACAAATGCTCTAGCTACATTCATGAGAGTTATGAATGATGTATTGACACCATTTCTAGATGACTTTGTCATTGTGTACTTAGATGATATACTCATATTCAACAAATCCAGATATGAACATATCATGCATGTAAACAAAGTACTTGATGTCTTGAGAAAAGAATAATTGTTCTTAAATATGTCAAAGTGTGAATTTGACAAGACTTCTTTAATGTATTTGGGACACATTGTTGGAGGAGGTGAGTTGAAGATCATACCCTCTAAATTTGAGGTCATTATGAATTAGCCCAAGCCCAATACATTTACAAAGGTAAGAATTTTTTTAGGGGCAAAACAATATTGGAGAAAGTTTATTGCTAATTTTTCTTCCATTACAACTCCATTACATGCATTAAAAAGTGTCAAGAAAGTCTTTCATTGGGGAGGTGTACAAAACAAATAATTTGATGCTTTGAAGCAAAAGATCAGTTCAAAACCAGGATTGGCTCTTCTGGATCTTAGACAACCATTTGAGATTCAAACGGATGCTAGTGATTATGCCATGGGAGTAGTTCTTATGCAACATGGTAAGCACATTTCATTTCATTCTGAAATTTTTAATGGATTTGTAACTAACTGTCCCACTTATGACAACGAACTTTACGCATTGTTAGAAATTATTAAGAAATGGAAACACTACTTGATGGGAAAGGAGACCATTGTCCATACCGACCATCAACCTTTGTAGTATTTACAGTCATAGTCAAAGTTGCAACAGTCATGACATTTCAGATGGTTGGGTTTTCTACAGCAATTTCATTTGGTTATCAGGTATAAAAAGGGAAAGTACAATAAGGTAGCTGATATGCTTTCAAGGCCTATTGTAAATTCATCTATTATACTCAAGCATAATTATATTTTGCATGAAAGTTACATTGAGAAATATGCAAATGATAATGAATTTCAAGATGTGTATGCAAGGTTGAGTCAAGGAAACCAGATTGAAGAGTTGGATTATCATGTACATAACAAGTTTTTGTATCATTTGGGTAAGTTGTGTATTCCACAGGGAGAAAGAAACAATATCATAAGGGAGGCACACACTTCATTGATTGTTGGACACTTTGGTGTAGGAAAGACAGTGACGAATCTCCAAAGGTATTGTTAGTGGCCACACATGATTGATAATGTTTCTCATTTCATAAGAGAATGTTAGTTGTGTGCAACAAGTAAGCCTAGCAATAGGAAACTTGGATTGTACACTCCACTTCTAGTACCTTCATGTCCACGGGGGAGTATCTCAATGGATTTTTTAGGAGGTCTTCCATTGTCAAGGAGAGGTCATGATTACTTTTATGTAGTTGTAGATAGGTTCAGAAAAATGTGTATATTAACACCATGTAAAAAGAAAATTACAACTGAACAAACAACTCATATTTTCTTCCAAAACATTTGGATTCATTTTGGTCTTCCTACTTCTATTGTAAGTGATAAAGATTATTGATTTGCTGTGAATTTTTGGTCAAATTTGTGGGACATGATGGACACAAAGTTGAAGAAGAGTACAACCTTTCATCCACAATAGATGGAAAAAATGAGTTGGTCAACAGGACAATCATTCATCTTCTTAAAGGATATTCCAGCAAACATCCCAAGTTGTTGGATGTACAATTGCATTACATACAACATGCATACAACGGGGTAAAGCATTCTTCCACAAACACATCGCCATTTGAGGCATGTTATGGGTACTTGCCAAGATTTCCATTGGACTTCATCTTTGAGAAATATGTCCCCATTCATGGTCATAGTGACATTGATAAGGAAAGAAAGTTCATAGAGAAAATTCAGTTGATACATCATACAATGCAGGAACAACTTGAGAAAAGTCAAAGAAACTACAAGGCAAGGCATGACAAACACCAGGTTGATCACAAATTTCAAGTTGGAGACGAAGTATGGTTATATATTAGCAAAGAGAGATTTCCAGGGGAAGGTAAAAAGCTTAAGCCAATTTGTTATGGTCCTTTGAAAATTCTGGAAAAGATTGGTAACAATGCATTTAAGCTTGATTTACCTCCTTATATGAAAATATACTCTATTGTTAATGTTGAGAATTTGAGATTGTTTGAGCCTCCTGTGATTGATGATCAAGGAGGGCATGTTCAGATGCCATAAATACATTATTTCTCACTATAATATCTTGATAAACTTCAGTAGGATATCATACTTGAGAAAAGAACCAGGACTTCGAAAAGAGGGGATGTTGAATACCTTAGAGTGGGACTCAAGGGACAAAATCCTTCTAAAGCCAAATGGTTGCAGATCGAGAAGGTGAGGGAGCTGTACCTTCACATGTTGAACAATTGATAGTATCTTTTGAGGTCCAAAATGATTCTAGTGGGGAGGAATGATAAGGTGCTCAGTATTTAGTTGAAAAATCAAAGTTCTTAGAATGGCTCAAAACCTAAACAACCATGCCTGTCTCAGAACAATGATCCTAACAAAACTCGTTTCATTGAAAATCGAGTTCGTATGAGGAAGTTATTGAGTTCTGTTCGCTTTGATAAACATGCGAAATTTGCAAAAAAAATGCCCAGTCACTGCATAGTTAGCATTCTGTACTGTTGACGTGGAAAGTGACTAGGAAAGGTCAACGGACGATCAAAATCTCATCACAGTGCGACAAGTGTTGTGTTCTTATTGGGTTTCAGAATGGTGACATGGTGTAGTTTGATTGGTTTATTTTGGACCATTGAGAGAATGCCATGTGGCAAGCCCGAAGGCCTCCACGTGGCACCTCCCAATGGTCTAGGCCACAAGAAGAATGAAAGTGTGAAGAAAGAAGGGGATAAAACCATTCGACAACATTGTTCGAAAGCAGGGCATGATGAAGCCCATTGTTGGAAATTACATCTTGAACTAAGGCCCAAGAAACAAAACAATAAGGGAAAACAAAAGACGACTGTTACCACACAACATGACCTTGGTTCAGATTCTAGTGATGAGACCAAGATTTAAGCCATGGTCACAAAAGGGAAAGAAGTTGTTGCAAGCACTAGTTCCTCAAACAATCAAAACAACACTCCAAATGAAGAATCAAGAATAGAGTTGTTTCATGTAAGGGTAATTTCAAATCATACAAAGATTGATGCATTATTTGATAGTGGTTCACAATCAAAATTAATTTTAGAAGACTTGGTCAAAAATATCTACCTTGAAACTGTACCTCATCATAATCCATATCCATTGGGTTGAATAGTTAACAATGTAAACTTACAGGTTACAAGGAAGTGTTTGTCCAAGTTCGCCATTACTAAAAAGTTCATTGATGAAGTTGAGTTAGATGTAGTTCCACTTGACATCTCAGGAATCATTTTGGGTATTCCTTATTTGTATGATAGGAAAGCAGTATTTTATCACCATGCAAACAAATACTTATTGATCAAGAATGGGGTGGAGTACATTGTGAGAGCCCATTGCAAAAAGCTGAACATTGATTTGGTTAATGCATGGTAGATGAAGAGACTAGTGAATGTAAGTAAAATTTTTGTTCTTCTCGTGATCAAGAAAAAGAATGATATTGATTATGAACCTTTTGAATGTTGTGATGACAAATTGAAATCTGATTTGTTTGATGTGGTAAGCAAGCATGGTGAGATGTTTTAGGAACCAAAGGGGGTACCTCCAAAGAGGGGAATTCAACATGAGAAACAACTGCAGCAAGATGTTCCACTTCCAAACATTGGCATGTATCGCATGTCGATTATGGAAAGCATGGAAATCAAGAAGCAAATTCAAGAATTTCTGAACAAAGTTATCATATGCCCATCTACTTCACCATGTGGTTCACCCATTGTCTTGGTGCCAAAGAAGGATGGGACTTGGTGCATGTGTGTGGATTTCCATTCACTGGACAAAATCATGGTAAAGAACCATTATCCACTCCAAATAATTGATGACTTTATTGATCAATTGAGGTATGCAAAGTATTTCACAAAGTTAGATTTATGAAGTAGTTATCATCAAGTTAGAATAGCTGAAGAGGGCATTTGGAAAACTGCATTTAAAACTAAACAAGGAT
>APFE031626992.1:135909-155521 GCA_000404065.3 Pinus taeda | reverse complement strand
TGACTCTTTATCCTAGCTCAGTTTCACACAAATTGCACTCAGCACTTAACCAGACCTCCTTTCACCAAACCAGCGACTACAAACTTCACTGGCTCTAATACCAATTGAAAGGCTTGATCATAGCACACAACACTTCGATACCAAATGAAAGAATGATCAAAGTACAACACAGATGACCATAACAATAACACAGAAGAAACATACTCAAAAAAACAACACAACTACGACTGTTCAATTAAAACATAATACCACACATGAATTTACAATAGGTCAAAGTAGCTACAACTACTCAAACTGTGCGTCTAGACTCTCCAATATTCTATCACAGCTCAGCTATATTTATACTAAACGATTAAGTTGTTTAAGGCCTCTTCAGGCTAGAAGGGTCATGGCGGTGAGTGTGGCGCTGACACCTCTTTGATATTGGACATGTTAAGGCAATTGCGCCCCTTCGATGATCAACAGGTTAAGGTGGTGTTCGGTGAGGCGATTTGCAGTGTGGCGGTGGTGGTGCATTAATGAAATGATAAGCGTAATTATTTTCAATAGGAACTAGTTGGTCGTTAATCGCAGTAAGCCTGATTGAGCTATTTGTATGAGGGTATGAGCTTTTCATAACCATGTCTGAATCTAAAGGTCCTTTGCAAAGGAGGTAGGGTTATAAGCCAAACTAGTATAGGAGGGAGGGCTTATTAGCCCGGGAACTCTAGCTACTTCCTGATCTATGCGAGCATGTGTTTAGGAGGTAAAGGTTTCGAATAATATTGGTCCAGGAAGCTATTATGCATTCTACACCAAAATGTACAGGTTGAGGTAGTCTCAACAACACACTACTCGTACAAGGATTGGCCTCCTCTTACTCGTACGAGGTCATATTGAATAGGTAATCATGTTCTATCATTTCCATTACTTTTTTACTCTATCTTGTGAATGTAGATTCCATGACAGACTCTTAATTCATGATGTTTTGTTGTCCTTCCTTCTTCTTCTATAAAGAATAAGAAATAACTTTCTCTATAAAGAGATTTTGTGTATGTTAGATGGATTTGGATGGCTCTTCCTACCTTCCTCTTCTAAATTTGCATTGCTTACATTTAGTCCAACAAATAGTTTTGGTTTTCATCTTCAGAGTCATCAATGACTTGTATGATGAGCTCCATCAATATCATTCAGCAGTTTTTTTTTTTAAATACTTATTTGAGTATGCATAGATAAATATTCATGTAAGTTATAAAGTTACATTAATTTCTAATATTACATATCATAATACTTATAATTTGGCGTAAAACTTTAAATTTAAAGCTACCTATAAAATAACATGGTGATCCTATTGCAATAAAATGGATATGGACAAATAAAATTCGTAGGAATGCCAATCTTGCATGCAGGCCACGTGTGTACTGTAAAAATATTTCTCCACAAGTTTGCGTGAGCAAGAACAAGCGTCATTTGTAAGATGAGTTTGAGCATGATGCTAACATATAATCCATGTAACTAAAGCGGGGATCTCGTATTCTAGGAACCAATTATTTTTGTGTTGAATTGGATTCTTGTAGATATATCAAACTCCTAAGCTTGAGGACTATAGAAATAATGATTCTATGGTTAATTTGGGGAGCATAATTAGATCCATTTATTGAGGAAGCATTCGAATGGATTTGGGGATTTCAATATTCCAATCCTTTGTGGAATTTTACATCTTCATCCTCATTTTGTAGGCTTTGTTGTTACTGTGTTTTCTATTGTTATCGTTACTTTGTTTTTGTGTTGTTGTTTTCAATTTCTTTGTGTCGATAAATAGGAATGCTATAGTGTAATGAACTAAGACTTCTAGATGAAGCTTGTATTTTAGTGCTTATGTATATATTGTTGTATTTTTATTTTTTTTTGGGTGATTTTTAATAACAAAATAAATATAGTTTTAGGTTACTTTATTTTTTTTTGTTTTGTGTTGCTTTCAGTCTCTTGTATGGATAAGTAAGAATGATGTAGAATCATTTCAGGCCCTTATTTCCAACATTGCGCTATCAGAGGGGAATTGTCTGTTGAAGGAGTGAAGCCGTTTAGTGGGGGCCACTACCATTTTTATTCTCAAATTTTGGTCATTGTCATTTTGGTTGCTTTGAACTTTAGCCACTAGCTATTAGTAGCAGTTAGGTAGTGCACATGTAAAAATATCATAAGATCATATCTCTTTAATTATACTTTTTGTGTTTTTACATACTAAGGTTCAAACACACAACCTCCCTAAGAAAAAATGAAAAAAATGAAGAGAACAAAACGTGGAGGAGAGGACTTTCTCTTCTTACTATTATAAATCACTTAAATATGATTACATTGGAAACATCAGTACTAAATGAATGGAGTTAAACTCGACTAAACTGGACTTAATTGAAACTAAAGTAGGACACTTGGAGGGACGGTTTTAACACCTAACAAGTGATTGGAATTAGATTTTCCAACACTCCCCCTTAATTACAGACCACAAAAATGTCAATTGAGATCTGCTGGTCTACTGTCTCAGCTAGTTTTTACAATTTGAAAATTGACTTCAACTTTTCTTCTTCTCTTTTTCCAAATCCTATTCCCTCTAGATTGTTTGAGCATTTTCTTCTCAGTGTAGGATTGAAATTTCATTTTCTTCAGTTGTTGGTGCAGGTCTTCCATAGTTCCAGGTTGTCTAAGCAAGTCCTAGACTTCTTCAAAAAATGACTTGTATGTGAGCTACGACTGCACATTATCATCTATAGTGTTCTTTTCATCATCAATCTCCTGCATCATAAGACCATAATATAATTTCATCTCTTGAAGAGTCCAATACTTGAAAATTTCATTGATGTTCTCATCATCCAAGATGTCTTCAACATGCATTTATGAAGGCATGGTGTTGCAACCCATGCTTCAAGGAAATTTAATTGTTCTTCAAAATCATTTTGTGTACCTGCACACTGAAAATCAGCTTTAGAATTAAAAATATTTGGAGAACCACATTGGTTATGTTCCTTCTGGCCTACAATGAGAGATTTTTCCTGTTACGATTCTTTCTCAGCTACTGCTTCTGCATCTATCTCTATTTTCTCTTTCTGGGATTTTTTCTTTGCCTCTTCCTATGTTTTTGTACTAACCAGTGCTACTGCAAATAGGTTGTCTTCAACTGTCTCACCAAATAACATCATGTCATTATGATGTTTTTTTGCATCACCCACAACCATTCATCATTAGCCAACAACTCTTCATCAAATTTTACATCAGCAATATTAATTATGGGATTCACCATATCATTGATTTCTCTAATGGAAACTTCATTGTCCTTAGTAAGCTCTGTTGTTGGATTCACCAAATTTTCATCAACAAGCTCTATTGTTGGAATCATCATATTGTCATCAGCAAGCTCTCTTGCTAGAATCACCAAATTTTTGTCCACTTGTGGTTGTGCACAATAGGGTTCGTGTGCTCCTTCTCTTTTGTTTTGGTGACTTCTTCACATAGATCATCCGCGTACCACTGAGCACAGTGGGATTCAACAATCCTTTCATCTCGATGTAGATTAATTGATGTAGATCCACCTTCATCTTCAACTTCAGTGCTCCCCCTTGCACCAAAACATCTCTCAAGAGTATGCCAAGCCTCCTTGGTTGTTTTGGATTCTGAAATCGGGGAAAGAATTTTGTCATCGACAGATTCGTTTATGCATTTGAACACAAATTCATCCTTTTGCCTCTTCACTTCCAGATCTAAAAATATCTCAAACATATTCTATTATCACTTTGACCTTCTTAGCCTCTTAGATTTTCCCATTTGATCGTTGACAGAATGCGACTCAACAAAGAAATCAAACTTCAAACATAATGACAAAATTCTCTGGTACACAACTTCAGAAAAAATGGATCTACAAATTTCTTACAAACACAATACTTTTAAACTCACGCATACCTCATAATCTCAAAAGGTATATCATAAGGTTTAATTTATTTTTTAAATCCAAATGAATACGTGAAGGGATCAAATGAAAAACCTCATTGACCTCGTTAAACAAAAAAACTTAAATATGGTTTTGACTTTTTCTAATGCGACGGAAAGAATGGGTAGGGAGTGTGCTAAATCTTCTCTCAATGGTGAAGGGAAGCATACTAAAGTCTTTGTCACAACTCAAGATGATCGTTACAACACTAACTCATTGTTCATCAATAGGACGAAGCATTAAATTGAAATTGGTGCAAGGAAAGCTCGATTAACGCACTTTCTCCTCTGACTGCTCAGCATTAGTTGTGTTACTAACACACTGGTTTAATGCATGGAAAGCGTTAATCTCCCCCCAAAAAAATCTTCAATATGTTTCGCCTTCACCTTGTTATTGTTGGCTTCTTGGTTTTCTTATTGCTTCTTCGCAGGATTCTTCAAACTTCTGCTACTCTTTCAAAGAGTCTTATGCTTTCTCTTCACTCACATTGTTGCTCTCTCACAATGTCTATTGCAAACTCTTCTCTCTCAGTTTCTCTCAAGGAGTCTTACATAGGCTGAGCTCTGATACCATGACAAAAATTGAAGAGAACAAAATGTGGAGCAGAGGACTTTCTGTTCTCACTATTATAAATCACGTAAATAAGATTACATTGGAAACATGAGTAATAACTGACTGGAGTTAAACTCAACTAAATTGGACTTAATTGAAACTGAACTATGACACTTAGAGGGATGATTTTGATACCTAACAAATGGTTAGGATTAGATTCTCCAACAAAAAAATAAAATAATTTGTGGATTATTTTGTGTATCTAAGGCATGTCGAGGTGTAGGGGTTAAGTCTTGCCAAGTGCATGGTGATGGGAACACAATTGGTGTGGTTGGTTTGATATATCTGCTATATGCATGCCTGTGTAGGGTTTGAGTCTCACATAGTTTAGAAATGTAGGTATTATATTTGTATGGAACTCATGGAATGCTTGGGAAATATATCTTAGAGTGGAACCATTAAGTTTTTTTAAAGAAATGGGGGATAACAAGGAAGCTAGTTCCGATAACAGTTTGATTGGTCTTCTTCAATACATTATTTTTAGTTTTGGAGTAAACCTTAGATTTTTTTTCATTGGTTGGTTAGACCTGCTCTGTGTGTGCATGTGTAGGGTTCGAGTCTTTGCAGGTCGCATCTCAGAGCTTCTTTTGAAGTCCTTGAGACTATACTTCACACTGTTATATTGAAAGAATTTCCAAGCTACTAATTGTAATTAGAGAGAAAAAGGTTTACAAAACCTACTCATTCTGTGTCAAACTAGAGTCTCGCAGATGTCTTAAACTCCTATGTTTGAGGACTGTAGAAAAATGGCTCTATGGTTAATTTGGGGAGAAGAATCGAATTCATTTGTTGAGGAATAATTCAAACAACAAGAGATGTTTGGGTACAAATCGTAGTCTTTACAGGCCCCACCTCAGAGCTACTTTCGAAGTCCTTAAGAATATACTTCACACTGTTAAATTGAAAGAATTTCCAAGATGCCAACTGTAATTGGAGAGAAAAAGGCTTACAATCTCACTGAATAGAAGTACGATCCCCCATAAAGAGGTACGTGAAACATTTTTTTTAAATTCCTTTTGTTTATCTATGGATTTATTTCAAGTTTTGAATCACCAAGTTTTGAAGCCAGAATTCAAGTTTTCTTGCTCTTGCAAAGAGGCCCTCTCATAATATTGTACTAGTTACTTCACCTTATTTCAAGTTTTGAACTCAGAATTCAAGCTTTCTTGCTCTTGCAAAGAGACCCTCTCATAATATTCTACTAGTTGCTTCACTAGTTGATACCTAGCAATGAAAGGACCCAAAATTGGTACTTAAAGGCTTTAATCTCCTAATTTTGATTTCTTCAGTGAAAATGAGAATGATTTTCTTGAACTCGTAGTTTTGCTAGTCCTACTACCCAAAAAATATTAAATTATCTCCTCACATGATATTCCCTCACATATTCCTGTAGTATAAGAATTTTGCTTAGGTGAATTAATCTTAATCAAAAAATTTAAAAGTTTTTGCTGAGTCCCGTTCAACTTCTTGCACTTACATAATAACTTGCGTGTATAGATTGTACATATGATAATATTATCTGCAAAACATATGAGAATATTATCTATAGAATTTGTTAACTGCATAAATTGGATGTACATATTATGTATATAAGACTATTAAGGAAAAAAGTTATTAGTTAAAAAAAAATAGACTTGTTACAATCCCAAATTACCATGCTCTACAATTATCCATATTTCTAAAAAGTCTTTTCTAAAGCCACGTTGTTTTGCAATTAGTTACCTCAATAAAGTTTAACTTTGTTTTTCAAGTTGTTACCTCAATCAAGTTTAACTTTATATATTGTTGTTATAGATTTTCCATCTGCAGGGTCATTGGCTTCAACAATGTACATTGTTGTTGCAAATTTGTCATCTATAGGACCATTGTTGGATTATTATAGAAGAAATAACTTACAGAGTGCTTTTGGTTTATTCTACAAGAAATAACTTCTTTTGAAGTACTCTTCAAGTACTTGCAGAGCACAACAGTTATTTGTGTTGTGGGCATGGGTAGCCTCCACTCAAACGTGCAACCTTTTGCATCTGCAAGGTTTTGGCTAGCTTCATCTACTTGATAAAGTTTCAATTTTCTTTCAAAATTCTCCTCCAGCTCTTATCGAGTGCAACTATTCTCTGTGCTATAGTTATTCACTCGAGAGAAATTAGAGAATAAGGAGGTCGAATCAAAAGATGTGGAGAACTTGTGGCATGAGGGGAAATGGTAGTGGTTGCATGCAGGGTAGCGAGAACAAGTGAATTCACATGTGGTATCAAGAAAATAATAGTGGTAGCATGTCGGATACTTTGGATATCTTCGAATATGCTGAGAAACGCAATGGCAACCACTTAGAATAGGAGCAACAAAAAACTTTAGATATGCCATGCATTCATCGGCTCATAATAGGACTACCCAAAAACTTTGGATATGTCATGACTTCATAACTTTTTTTTCTTTAGATTAAAATAAAATTTTGGATAAAATAATGATTATCCATTGTAATGTTCTTCAAGACATGTGAATTTTCCAATAAGAAGTGCAATTGAAAAGTTTGGTTAAATTTTGATTGAGAGAAATTGCAAGGCCAAAACCTTGGTTAAATTTTGGTGAAGAGGGTAGTCAATGAAAAATAATATGAATTCAATGACAAGTGATCACTATAGTCAAACTAGGAAGGGGCTTATAATAATATTTCTATATGGATATTTTTTTAACGTTTCGATCTTTCAAAACGGGGATGAACAAAAGGCTAAATTGGAACAAAAAATTGTAAGGTTTGATGTTAAAACACATTGTTCATAAGAAACTAAGGCAATTATGAAAATAAAGCATATTGAATATGAAGAAAGAGTGGTATACATGAAACCCTTTATAAAGAATGAAATATCATTAAACTCCGAGGGGAAAAGTTAAACAACTAAACATTATGATTAAATTTTATAATATGTTTGGATTTGTTATGAAATAAAATAATAACTATGAATTTTTATTATGGAATCCTATCATAATCTATAAAAATAGAAAACATAAAATAGAAGAAGAGAACTGACAAGTAGAATAAACCACACAGTCTCAAAATATTTGAGATCACACTCTATTTCCTAAATTCTTGATCAAACATTAAATATATAAAGACTCTTAAACAAATCTTTGATATTCTGGATCCTAAGATATTGGATCTAATATACTAAAAATAGACAATAGCTCAAACAACAAAGAAACTGACTCATAACACTAACTATGAAGTAAACAAATTCAACTACCTGTGAGTACAACTCATCGTAGGGAAATTCATCAATTAGACATCTTACAATTCTAGAAAACTCCATTTCTACATTAGTCTAACACCCCCCCTTAATGGAGATATCAATTTTCCATAATTCCTAGTTGTTGGCTACATATTTCAAAGTTCGTATTTCTAAGAGGCTTGGTAAAGATGTCAGCTACATTTTCACTTGAAATACAATAGACTAAGTGAATCTCCTTTGACTGTATATTTTCCCTTACAAATGGTGTTTCAATGTTTTGTTCTGGCATGATAAATTGGCTCATTTTCCAACTTAATGGAACTCTGGTTGTCACATTTGACACTTGTTGAACCTCTTTGTTTTTCTCCAACATCTTCAAGAATCCTCCTTAACCAAACAACTTTACAAGTTGCACAGGTCAAGTCTTTCTATCTAGCTTCTATGGATGAAAAATGAACATTTGGTTGTTTCTTGTTGCTTCATGATATGATCCCTAACCCTATATGGAATGCATACCTATAGGTTTATTCTCTGTCATCAGGATTTCCAACCCAAGCTTAATCAAAATAACTCGCCAACTCAATCTCAAATGCATTTGTATACATGATACCAAAATTAAGTGTTCCTTTCTGATATTGAAGGATTTTATTTTCTTCTTTCAAGTGGATTTCACAAGTCTTAGCCATGCATTCACTAAGGACGCTAATAGAATATGTTATATATGACCTGGTAGTGGTCAGGTACTTCAAACTTCCCACCAATTGACAATACAAGATTCCGTTAACATCTTTAGTTCCATAATCACTATACAACTTAGCATTTTGTTCTAAAGGATTAGATATTACCTTATACTCAATCATCTTGAACCTTTTAAGGATTTCCCTTGTAAATTTTCTCCATGTGATTAGTGTCTTACCACATTCCCTCCAAACTTGAAGACTTAAACAATAATGAAATTCATCAAGATCCTTCATCTCAAATACATATGACAATTAAAGTTTTTATCTTTAGTCAACTTGAATGCACCACATGTTATGATAAGATCATCAACATATAAAGATATCAAAGAAATATTCCCTTCTTCATATTTCTTGATATACAAGTTATGATCATTTTTTCTTCTCACAAAACCTTTGTCATAAAAGAAAATATCAATTTTCACATTCGAATATATTGGTGCTTTTTTCAAGCCATATAAAGCTTTCAATAACCTGTAAACAACATGCTCTTGTATGTTCTTTACAAACCCTTTAGGTTGAACCAAATAAACTTATTCTTTTAACTCACCATTTAAAAAAAATATCTTTTACATCTAACTAATTCATTTTCCAATTATGTTTTGTAGCTATTTAAATCATCGTTCTAATAGTATTCAACTTAGCTACAGGTGCAAAAGTATCTTCATAATCAATTCCCTATTTTTATAAATAATATTTTGCAACCAATCTAGATTTATACTTATCAATACTCCCATAAACAATAATATTGGATTTGTACAACCATTTGCATCCTATGGGAACTTTATTTTTAGGCAATTCTGTTAATTTCCATATGTCATTCTTCATTAAAGAGTTATATTCTTCATTCTTTGTGTCTCTCCATTATTTATATCCTTTAGCTTCTTCATTACTTGAAGGTTTTACAACATTCATTACATGAGACATTAATGCATAATCTTTATACCTTATAGGTGTCTAAATTTCACGTGATGACCTTCTTGGATTTTTCTCTCTTTCATCTTCTTCCCCTCTCCTTGGACTGTCACGACTGCTTGATGCTTATTACTGTTGAACCTTTACCTATTATTGTGCTTATTCATGTTCCTTTTCAACACTTGTATCTATTTTGACATAATTATCAGTATCATGCCTTACATTGTAGTATTATTCATTTTATCACCTTCATCTTCATTCACATTAAACGTTGTATCCCTATTTGTAAGCAATCTATGTGAACTGAAATCAAACAACTTGTATGTTTTTTTATCATCACAATAACCAATAAATGTGCACCTAATTGACTTTGCATCAAGTTTTCTTCTTTAATATTTTGGAATATGAGCAAATTCCTTTCATCCAAAAACTCTTAAATGAATCACTTTTGGTTTATACCCATAAAAGTTTTCAAAATATATTTTAAGATCTAAAATTTTGGTTAGAGTCCTATTTTTTAAATAAACATCAATATTAATGACTTCAACCCAAAAAAGATTAGAGAAATTTTTACCTTAAAGCTTAATACATGCACATTCCACTGCCGTTCTATTTTTCCTCTCAACAACTCCATTTTGTTGAGGTATATGTGACACTGTAAATTGTTACAAAATCTTGGTGCTCTTACAATATTGATTAAATTATCTTGATTTATATCCCAGCATTAGATCAAGATTTTGGATGCATGTTCAAGTGTGTTTCCACATATTTTGAATTCTTAAATTAACTAACACCACTTTTGTTTCTTCTGAAATAAACCCAAGTATCCTAGATCTATCATAAAAAAATAAATAAAATAAAATAAAAATAAAAATAAAAATAGAAAAATTTAAAAATTTAAAAATACCATGGTTTACAAAGAGATATTGTTTGCATACTTCCACATACATCAGTATGAATCAATTTGAGTATTTACCTCTATTTTTTCTCTTTATGTACAAGAAAATCCTCTTTATGTTGCTTCCCAAGTGTGCATGTTTGACATTCAACATGACCATTCTTCATAACATGAAGACCTTCAACAATTGTTTTCTTTTGAGGTAACATTAAATAATTGTGATTTCAATTCCCATATCTTTCATACCATAACTCTTTTGTTGACACTGTTGAAGATGCCAATGCTTGATGACATGTCCTGGTCACATCCAACTTATACAATCCTCCAACTTTGGTACCTATGGTAATAACCTTGAAGCAATATTCAATGTCTTTAACAACACAATGTGATTTAACAAATTTCATTTTTAGATCTTGATAACAAGAATAGAAACAAAAATTAAATTATTTTTTATACGAGGAATGTACTTCACATTGTGGATTTGTTTCTCTTCTCCATTAGGAAAATTCACACATATTGCTCCACAACCTTGAATATTAAGTGATTTTCTATCTCCTAGATAAACATATGTTCCATCAATGTTTTCATAATATTAATTAAACCAAGCCTTATTACAAGACATATGGAGTGATGCACTAAAATAAGGGAACCAAGCATTCACATCATCAATCTCTACAAACAATGCAACATCACAAACAATAAATATAAGATTTTTAAATCCATGATTGAAGTGTTTTTGTCCACAAAATTTCCATTATGATTTTAGTTTCTTTGTTTAGGAACATTATATTTTAGTTTATAACAATATTTAGAGTGATGCCCAGGTTTTCCATAATAATAACAATCATCATTTCTCTTATCACGAGTTGGAAATTTAGCTTGTGCCATACCTTTCTATTTTGCTTGAAACTTTCCTCTTTTGTTTTTGTCCCATGACTTACCTCTAAATGGTTGTTTACCCTTGGCTACCAATGCCAAATTCGAACTATTCGAGCCCAAATCAAAGTTCTTCATACTCTCTTCCTCTTGGAGAAGATTCCTTGTCAATTCATCAAATGTAGGGGGACTTCTCTCTAGTTAAAAGTCTTGAAAACAAATGATAACCTTGCACTAAGCCATTTAATGTGATGGTGACCAAGTCAGTACTGGACACCTTTTCTCCAACATCTCCTAACTTATCACTTAGATCTTTGGCATAGGAAATGAAATTGGTTATATTTTCATTTGCTTCCATTTTTATAGATAAAATCTTAGTCATAAAAAAAAAGGTCTAGTTTGTTTTTTTTGTTTCATACAAACCATTAAGCACATCCCAAATTTCTTTTGATCTCTTACAATATATCAATTGAGAAATTATTTTTCCTTTTACAATCATACGCAACAACACCTATTCTTCCGTTACCCATTTCTCCCAATCTAGAACAAAGTTGGAAACAGTGGGTTTGGGCTCATCCTCACTCACAGTTGGCGACAAATTATAACCCTCTAGAATTGTTAACAACTTCAATTTCTAGTTCACATAATTTTCTCCATCAAGTTTTGAGGATTTATTCAAATAACAATTAGCTAGAATATTTGGCATTTTCCCAAAAACTATATTCAAGCCTTAACAATATTGATAGCCTACTATAAATTTTCCAAAACAAAAAACTCCTTTCACCAATAACAAAAACTCCTTTTCACCATTTAAAACACTCCACACTTTTTCAACAATAATCACCAACCTCAAACTTTTTGATAATGCCACTAGACACTTTTCAAACGGTTTTCAAATTTGAGTTTTTACCCAAAAGCTAATCAACAAATTTTCTTACAAGACAAATGATGACTTCCAAAATAGCAAGCTTTGTAACCTGAAGCACCAACGATAACTTCAATGTGCTTATTTCTCTATAATTTACTTTGCAAAAACACCTGCAAAAATAACAAAAACAACTTTATGCCACCACTCGACACACACAATTCTGATCTTGTAACACCTTTGCAAAGTGACTGATCTGGTGAGTTTCCAAACACATTCAATAGTCGACCATGAAGGTGCACACCTGGCGTCGATCTTTGTCCCTAGGAATTCCTCCCACTTGTAGATTCAAATATTTGGATGGAAATTAGGATGAAAAGACTATGCCTTCCAAAATAGAAAATTATGTAACCTCAAGCACCAAAGATAACTTCAATATTCTTACCTCTTGGCAATTTAGCTTGCAGCAATGCAAAGAAATAAGGAACTTGAGGGAAATGTGATCAGGGAGATGCAATACTATCCTGGAGAGATGCAATACCAGGATACACAGTCCCGAGGATGATACAAAATCTTGAGGATCATTGTATGATGGAGGTGGCTATATAAATGCTCATAAATTATAAGGTGGCTCAAAAAAGGCTCAATTTTAGAAGTTCCTAAATCTTAGCAATATTGGCATCAAGTTGAAGAGCTCATCGTTACGATTCTGGTAATGTAGACAACACTCAAATCTTAGTCTGTATGACCAATTTATCGCATTTTGAAGTTGACAAGTCGAACATCAAAATAGAGACCCAGAACTTATCCTAGTGATCAAGTGGGGTCCACAAGCTTATGTGGCAATCAAGTGTTGGCCTACCAGACCTTGACACATGGGGCTCTTTCATTGGCTTCTTGCAAAAAAAAAAGAAAAGAATATATTAAAAGACCTCATATGAAAACAAAATATTAAATAAAACATTAAATAAGGAAAAAAAACACCATTGGTTAATTATTATAAAGAATTATGGTTATTAGTAAATAATATGGTTACAAACATAACCATATGACCATATAAACGACATATGAAGTGGGTAAGCCATATTAAAATGGCATATGACCATATAAACGACATACGAAGCGGGTAAGCCATATTAAAATGGCATGAAAGCGAAATATTAAAATGTAATGACATAACCATATATCATATGGTTGATATGTATATGATGTCAGGCTCAATTAAAATGTTGGAACCACATAGTATATGGCCTACTCTTATATAAGGGTTGGCCTAAGGTTACAAGCAATGACTATTTGTGACGGGTCACAAACCATCGTAACGACGGGGTCATGTAACGGTAGACTTTTATGGCACTCAGTTGCACCAAACAAGAAGGGTCTGAAGGGTTTGAACCTGAGGCCCATTATTTCCAACAAACAAACAACAATCCCCCAGCCGGCACTCGAGGGAGTGACCTCGTGTAATTTCGCAAGAAAGATAATATTTAAAAATTATTTATTTGAAGAGAGAGCGAATGGAGGAGAGGGGTTGAGTGGAGAGAAGGAACCACGCTAAGTAGCAAAACCATGTAGGAGGGGCCCACCATGTTCACAAACTTTGAGATGGGAATACTTTGTATGAAGATTTTCAGGCAATATTTTTTGATATTGTATGAAATTTTTAGATTTTTCTTGTGTATAATTTTTAAGGTAATGGAAGCATCTCAACTTTACACTCATTTTATTTTATTTTTCATAAGGAGCGCAGTGGTGAAGTCAGAGTTTTCATCTGAGGAGAAGATATTAAGTCAATTTGCAGAGAGAAATTTTTGTGGGATCGTGAGAAATCTAAAAGATTTCCTAAGGGTTAAATTTTGACAGTTTCAAAACTAGGCTAGTTTTATACTCATTTCACTCAATTTTTCACAAGGAGCATCATGTTGAAGTCAGATTGGTGATAAGAGTAGCAAAACTCCAGTGAACCAACAAGAAGGAATCTTTGGAGAATCTCTGAGATTCCCTAGGGTCTAGATTTTGACCGAAGCAAAAATGGGTCGAATTTATAGTCATTTGACACTATTTCAGACCAGGAATTCAACGATGCAATCCACTTATTTATTAGAGGTATGCATTTTCAAGCCATCCCCGGAAGTGGAGGTATAAGGTGTTGTTTGTGCATAAATGTAATTTGATATTTGCTAAAGATTAATGACAAAGGCCTCCCCACTTTCAGAAGAACCTGGAGATGTAGCCCACACTAGGTGAACTCCGTTATCAACTTGTTGTGTCTTTTCTTTTCATGGTTGTAATTTATTTCTTCTTCCTTTACGTGTATGCACTTAATGGTTAAATGCTCTTTTAAAAATAAATTTTGTATGCATCTTTGAAGTGAAAAGATCTGGATCATAGTACCAGGGAGGTGATTCTAAAAAGTAAGGTACTAGGGGAAGTGACCCCGATGAGCTTGACACATAATTGAGTGACATTGAGAACATGGGCCCTAGGGAAAGTATTAGAACACTAGCCCAAGAAGCATAATGTCAAGAAACCTCAATGCGTTTGCAAGTACCAATATGGAATCAATTTGGGAAAAGTCTTAAAAATAGAAATAAAGGATTTTTGCCAAAAATCACATCATTAATCCTAAGCACTAATCACGATTATTTTACTAATGATTGTGATTAGGATGATGCAAATAAAACATGGAAATTCCACGTGGTTGAAAAAATGTCAATAACATGGCTGAGATATTGACATGGTAACCTAAGTCTATGACATGTGGTAGGTGGAAATGACACTTTTAGATAGTTAAATGGTCAATTGGCGAACGACACATGGAATTCACACATATGCAGTTGGACACATCGCATGATTGGCTACAACATATGACATGGAATGTGACATGGCAAGTGACATAGCAGTGATGATCCCTCCCTCCCCGAGGGTATATGGGCAACAAGCACTAGAGTGTCATTTTAGTGTAAGAAGCCTAGGTGGGGGCTAGTATGACCTACTTAAGTACAACATGGCATTGATATGGTGGCATCGAGCACCATGCAATAGGTTATGAGTTCCCTACTAGCATGACATGGCAAACCTCAGGATATGTGTTAGGACCTCAGTAAAGTTTCTACATGTCAATGTTTTTTGTGGGTTCAACACATTGGAAGCTCAAGAGAAAGATGGGCCCCATATTTGGCACTAAAGTAAAAGGATATTTGTTAATAGAACATTTCATGGAAGGGTTTATGCAAATATACCCAACTTGATATAATGTGCATGCCACGCGACTGCACATGGTCATGTCATGGCACCATGTGGGCTAGACATGGAAACATGGGTGTTATGTAGATCCATATTGATGATATGTCCTCTTCTAATGGGCTAAATAATTAAAGGCCATAAATTTCTATCCAATAATTAGATTGAAGTAAATTTTATATCATTAGAAATCTCATAATGAGTTGAATGTGATGGTGGAATTTGTTTCAAAATTTGAAGACTTCGAAAAAATATATTGTTGTAACCCCATGTTCATAACAAACCTTTGAAATCAGGTCAAATGAGTAATATTCCAATATCTTAAGATGACAAAAGTGGGTGGGAGGTGTTACACTTCCCATTACCCTTCCTTTCATGTAACTTGGGATGATTGTCTTACCCTTCTTTCCACTTGGGCTTGATGTCTTGAGCTTGGATTTCATTCCTTTTTCCATTATTCTATGAGTTAGGGCAACATTTTCCAAGCATTTGTTTGACAGATTTGCAAGCCTAAACTCTTGCTTATTTCGTTGCTTAAATTTCTGCTCAATTTCAATAATATATCAATAAGTGACTCCTAGTGAGGAGATATCTAAGAAATTTACTTCTATTTGGATGTACCATTGTAGGTCACTATGGTACTTCAAGAATAGATGTCACTTGAAGTCTCTGTTACCCAAATTTAAGTGTAAGTTATCGAAATTATTAGTGTACTATAGCATTGTTTAGTCTCTCTCCTATCACAGAGTTTTCCATCTCATGTACTCATCATCATAGTTCCCTACCGGGTAGAATTATTCCTTAAGAGTATCAACAAAAGAAGGCCAACTTTGTCTTGCATTGAACATCACAAATTCTTGTTCATTGTGCCTCTCCTAGTAACCTTCCCACCAATCTTTGACATGGGGAACAACTTTCAATAGATTGAGGATGATCTTCTCATTGTTGAGAAATGTTTCAATAGAATAATAGCCCTCTAATAGATTAACAATATTTTTTAATCATATTCATCTATTTGGGCTTCAAATAAGGGGATAATAGGCCTAAATTATACCTTGAAAGGTGTCACACTTCCAAAATTTCCACTTCTTGAATGTGCCTTGGCTGTTATTACCAATCGTCAAAGGATCTGCGTGAAATTGTCCATCATCTCATTACTCTTTGGTGTAAGCTCTTCATTTAGAAACAACTTGTTGGGATCTCATGCTCTGCCATCTATGTATTCTTCCACCATAGGAGGTCCCTTGGGTTTGCAAAATCTATTGTTCCCAAGTAAAAATATCTTGAGATCCAACTCTCTATACCCTAACATTGTTAGGGACATGCATTAAGAAATAATAAGGAGTAAATTTCCTTAATACCATTGATCTAGGTTGTACAAGAAATGAAATGAAATATAGGAAAGTAAATATCACACATAGAGAAATATAACAAAGATTACAACAACATGGTGAAAACTTTGAATTTCTATTAATGAATAAAATAATAGAATAATGTAGAACACAAATTGGCTATTATGGTGATAACTATCTATAAACAAAGAGGTATGGTGGTTGCATGCATCATAAAAAGATATCACAAGAGGCCAAAATTATGAGCTTTTAACATAAATAAAAAACCCGAGAGGTCCTCAAACCTAAAAAATGAAATGCCAAAAGGCCTTTGGGCCCTAAGGTGGTTAGTTGGTCGCCAAGTTCCTGGTGGAACAACTTGTGCATACATTATTCATTTTGAGTGCATAATTACTTGTTGGAAAGAACTATCTGAACGCTACAACTTTCAACTAGGGGTAGGACATGGAATGGCAACTCTTTGCCCCAAAAATTTCCAAAAAACATTATTTAGGGCCTCAAAATGGACCCATATGTTTGGGACTTGAAAATCATAGAAACACTTCTAAGAAGATAGAGCACTCTTGAAACAATAAAAGAAATGATTGGCCACTGATATCCACCTAAATCAAGGGTAACCCTTTTGAACTATCTCCTAATGGTTAAATAAAGAGAGTGCATCTCTAGTATAGCAAGCCTTTATCCTTGAGTGGCCTTTACTAATGTTTGAAGTAGTGATAGGGAGCATCTCATTTGTCACATTGTTTAAATTGTTCTTATAGATTAGATATCTAATCATAGTCTTATTTTCGATAGAAAGATGCCTAGTGTTTAAAAGAAGAATAGGATATGGAACATTGCACTTAACTTTAAAGTCATTTATTATAAATTACTTATATATTTCCTCAATTTCCTTTAATTTTTCCTTGACATACTATATATCCCTAAACCTCATATCCATACAAAATCACTAGAATAACAAGGTTATCAAAGGCGGCCTTGTTTTTGGGAAGAAATAAAAATTTACAATTTTATGTTTGTTCTTTAGGCCAAAGTAAGCTTTCCAACCACGATAAATACTTTTGTAAAGAATATAGTTCTAATCTAGATCATGGAAAAATCAATTGCTAAATAACTACAATAATGACTTCTTCAAAATATCATTTATTAGAAAGAAAATTATGATAAAAGCGTTTCCCTCTAGAAGAAACTCCCAACTGCCCACCTGTCCTCACTATGCACCATTCGATGTCTTGTTAGATGATTGAATTACATTCCTCAGTTGACTTTAAATACACCCACAACTAGCGATTGTGATCAGCTAGAAACTTGTGAAGGCCGCTGATGGTTGTAATTGCCTATGGATTCATCTTGCCCAGCAGTTATAACTGGTTATGGATTCATGTTGTCCAGCGGTTATAACTGGTTATGGATTCATCTTGCGCAGTAATGTTATGGATTCATCTTTCCCAATGATGATATAGTAGCAGCAAAGTAGCAAACCTGCTGTAAATTACAGTAACGAAAGAACGAGCGTCATTCATGTCTAGACTCTTCAGGGATATATATGTATATATCTCTTTGTTGTCCTTTCTTGTGAATTCCCCCGATAAAGAAATGGCCCCTGGTAAACAAGCTGAAAGAAAAAATAAAATTACTAAGGAGTCTGACCGGAGAGTTGGTTTTATTCAAGTAACCTCAAGCAATACTGAGGAATCTGACCGGAGAGATGGTTCAATTCAAGTAACGTCAAGCTTCCAATCTCACGATGAAGAGATCTTGATAGATGTTCCAACTTAGATCTAACCCATATATTATGAGATTTTTTGTCAAGCTTTCACCACTCCAAAGAAATGGCTATGCTCAGTTTATTTCTGGCCATGTATAGTTCACTGAATTGTCTAAAATTATGCTTCTTGTGAGTGTGTTTACACTCAAACTTAATTTTGCAATCATCAGAAGGTGACCAACAGTAGCGGATATGCTTCCTTTGAACGACTTTCCATTGAGATTTCAAACCTCCAAATTAATTAAATTTCCTATTTATGGAGGAAGCATTTCAATGAGATTATGTAGGCTCATATCCAGCTGTCCGAGTTTTCTCAACACTTTTATTTTGGGAAGAATCACGCCGTAGAGATTATTGTCTGTAAGAAGGAGATTAGTAATACAATGTGCAGAAATTAGAGATGTTATTTAATATGAAGGTTGTGAAGAGGTTCTTCTACAGCTGGATGCATTGTAGTGAGACGCCTTCTTGTAGAAGGCGGGTGATGTTCCCCTCAAGTGATTGCCACTGTATTACCCCTAAGGAACAAATCCATTCAATCCGATGGAATACGATTCGAGATACTCCGCGAGAAGGCATAGAACTGGCGGTTGTTATTCCAGAAAAACAACATTGTTATATTGGGAACATGGCCAAGTCCAGTAGGTAGCGAACCTTCAAATTTTTTTACTGGTCACCAACACCAATGACAACGCCAAATTGTGTTTTAAATTTGATTGACGGACTTTGTCATGTACTTGGATGTGCTTGTGTGCTTGCAAATTAAAATTGAGAAAGACGCAGTCATAGTCATTGGCTACTCAATCCCTTCTGCCACATATGATCATGTCTTGATTGGATCTGGTTGTGTCTCTCAACGAACTTGTCAACAATTTCGTGTTTCTTGAAGCGCAGACTTGGTCACTGAAACAAAATATTTTCATTTTGCCATTTTTATCAGCGTTTTTGGGTTGGAATCTTGCCACATGTTCAATGTTTTTAAATGGTTCAAATCAACAATCTTAAATTATGGTTTTTAATTAAATATTATGGTTTTTATATTGAAAATTTGAATATTGTTTTTTGGTTAGTAACATGATTTTTAAGACCACTAACAAACTTCGAATTGAGTACGGGTTATTTTAAGTATCTAAATCATCATTTTTTTCTTTTTATATA
>APFE031626992.1:36207-135348 GCA_000404065.3 Pinus taeda | reverse complement strand
CTAAGGGGATGAAAAGTATGATAAAATTTTACTTCCATTTGCTATGTCACTCTTTCCTACCCTCCCAATTTTATGGCATAAAAATATACTCAAATGTATATTATATTCTTTTTAATTATTTCAAACATTATAAATTAGGAAAAATGATTATTATTTACCTTTATATTCATGTTCCGGATTATCCACAGTTTTAAGTTCATTCTGTGCCACATGAAGCTTACGGAGGGCGGGAAACTTGGAAGGCCGGAATGAACTTAATTTGTGGCCGGATAATCCGGAAACATTGAAGCTTACAAAAAAAACTCTCCACAAGAGGGCTTGAAATCCAACATACCTTTATATTATTATTTTCTAAGGGATGAAAGTTGATTAAAAGTTTTACTTCCAGATTGCTATGTCATTCTTCCTACCTCTCAATATTTCATGACATAAAATATACTCAAATGTATATTATATTCTTTTTTAATATTTCAACCATTTATAAAATTAATAAAAAAAATTTATTTATTCCTTTATATTTGTTTTTCACCTTCTCATTCTATCACATATTAAAAAAAAATGTTCTTGTCATTAAATTAAAGAATTAATAGGATAATATAAATTAAATAGAATTATAGTATTTTCAACAAAAATACCAGTTTTTCATTTTGTCATTTTTCAACATTTTTATTCTAAATAGAAACTCTCTGAGAGCTAATTACCCAAACTGCAATTATTTTTCATTTTGTAGTTTTTCAACGTTTTTATTTTGAATACATGCTCTCGTTGAGCATTTAATTTTTCATTTGATGCCCATACGAGATACAGTTTTCACCATTTTTAATTTATTGAAAAATTGTAAGCTTAATCAGCGTTGGACTCTTTTTGTACTTCTAAAATGACGTGATTGAATTCATTTAATGAAATAGATTGAATTCATTTAATGAAATAGATGGAATTCTTTCCATCATCTTCTATGGGTTTTCTTTTGTACTCCAGAAATGGCCATCAAATTCATTTAATGAAATAACTGCGATTATTTTTCAACCACCTTCTAAAGCTTCTAGGTTTTGCAGAAATTCAATAGTGCTTGGCAACATTGAAAGCAATTGGTTGATCTAAATGCAGAAATTCAATAGTGCTTGGCAACATTGAAAGCAATTGGTTGACCTAAATGCATAAATTCAATAGTGCTTGGCAACATTGAAAGCAATTGGTTGACCTAAAACCCTTGGTGGCTGGGTTTCCTTTTGGAAGTTCTTTGTAGACATTTGAAGTCTAGAGTTTCGCAAAGGGCTTTTTTCTTATGTTGGTGGTGGATTTAGAAGAAAATCTCCTTATAAGAAATGAAATTTATGGCCACTTCAGGATATTCTTATTCTAGGTGATTATGATGATATTGAACCCCAACTAACACTAAAAGAAAAAAAATGGAATTCAAAGAGCCAGAAAAAGAACAAGCACATGTATACCTTGTTCTAGCCAATGAAGTAGATTGCATTGAGAAAATTGTGAATTTGATGGGGTATTAGGGTGCATATCAACTAAATCATGGGAGTCTCCTGTAAAAGGAGAAACCTTTGATGTTCAAGATTTCTCCTTAAGCACCTCTTAACTATAATCTTAAGTTGGACAAGACTGTAAAGAATCAAACTCGCATAAAAGAGAAAATGCATCTCCATACTCTAGGATGGAGATTTGAGTTCAATTCTGGGTGCCATGATGTTCATTATATCTCTTGGTCAGAATTACTATTATCTTTTACAAGTATGATTGGCATGGAAGAAGCAACAAAAGATTCATAAAGTAACAAATGGAAATCATGACAGTGATGTGGAGGGGCTAACAATTCAAGAAAATGCGTTTGGGGGTGTTTCTTCATTTCCTCCTCTATAGAAAGGCCGGGCATGGGCTGCAAGAAACGTGTCTTCAAATTTTGTATGTCCAATGAATTCAAGGAGAGTCTATAGTTCTAGGGAAGTAGCAAAACATGAAAACAACAATAATGAAATTTTTGCGGATGCTTTGAAACTGACACAAGACTAAAGCAATGGGTATTTAGGAGACAAAAGATGCATAGGGAAATTAAATTTTTGAGGTTTACTGGGTTCAAAGACTTCACTATGGTTTGGATGAATTCTTTGGTCCAAAGCTTGTGATAATGATTATAATATATTGTTGTTGCAAAATGTGTGGAATTTGATCATTCACCTTTATTATACGCACAACTACGCTAGGGTATCTATTGCCTGTATGTGAACAAGGGAGTTTATTAGCCTTCCTTTCTTCTTGTAATGTGAATCTACAACATATAGGAGGTTTTTTAGAGTATTTATGGTTGCTAACTAGAGTTTTGCCCTATTTTATTGAATTACGTCTACAATTCTTGTTACTTTACTCTGCAATTTTAAGGGAGACGTGAAATTTTAAGGGAGACTCGTAGCTCAAGATTTTCTATGTAATTATACATGAATTGAATTGGATGTGAGGATTGAATTTTTTAGACCATTTTTTGTTTGATTCTATGAGAAATTGCTTTGAGAAACATTGCCCGAGATAGGAAGTTGTGGTGTATAACATGAGCTATTTTGGCTTACACGTTAGGGGTTGTGGTGGAAAACTTGATTTGTATTTGGCTTATAAGTTGTGGTGTATAACATGAGCAATTTTGGCTTACACGATAGGGGTTTGTGGTGGAGAACATGAGTTCTATTTGGCTTATGTGTCGCATCACAAGGGTTTCTATTATGTCAAAATCGTCTGAGACTTGCTTCTAACTTCATCCCTTTTGAAATATGCCACTTTGGTTGAATTTTATATTGTTAATGTTAAAAACTTGGTGGAATTCACAGACCCTTCTGTGGATCTGATTCCTCATTACATCTTAAAATAAACATCGACACAAGAAAACCATCGCATTCAATGAAGGATCCATACCTACATTCACCAATAATCCATTTCCAAATATTCGGGCTAGTCTATTTCCTAAAAGGGCATAATTTACAAAACTAAAGCTACAAGTACAATGTTGAAAATGCTAAGCATTCCCTCAATTGACATATTACAACCCAAATCAATAGGATAGTGAAAGAAGAGTTCACTTTACTTTTAACACCATCTTATTTCTCTCACTGGAATTGTAACATATCACATCTCTCTTCATCTATGCTCTTTCTCCATATGTTATTGCCTTACGGTGTTCCTTTGCAACATTTGGTGTAATTGCTAATGTACATTTATATGTACCTTTTTCCTGCATTCCATGTCTTATACAATTACAATAAATTCTTTTAATATAATATTAAAAGAAGTTAATGGACTCAACGTTAAAATCTTTTTTTAATGCAATCAAATTAATTAACTTGATAATAATAATAGATTATACTGTCAGCGGAGGTAATAAATAGAATGAATTTATAAGCATAAATGAATTCAATATTAATTTATTTTAATGTAATGTAAAGTATAGTAATGTGTAGTTGAAAATAAGTTATAAACAATAACATTAAACAATTAATTAATATGGTTAAATTAAATAGATGATCGAATGAATTTATAAGCATAAACCAGGTCAACATTTTCTTTTTAATGCAATGAAAAGTATAGTAATGTATAATTGAACGTAAGCTATAAACCATAGCATTAAGCAATTAATTAATATAGTTAAATTGAATGGAGTTTTGAAGTATTAAGTTTTTTCTTTTAGAATAGGTATAATTTCAATACTTAGTTTTAATCTATTTATTTGAACATTAGTATGTATTATAGCTATTTGTGCTGAGAAGTCTTTTATTGTCCACCATCACATTATCCACACCCCATTGATCAAGGCAAATGACAAAATTCCAACCCAAATCAAAAACATCGTGCTAACTAGATGCTTTGTGCCGAGGAAGCCTGTGTGGTTGAAGCTATACTGTGGACGCTTGTGTCCAAGTGGTTTTGCGGAGGCGGCCATGCGCAAAAGTTTTTACTGTGCATAGAGTTATTTGTGGAGAGATTTCTGTTTTCATTGTGTGGAGTTTTTTCTGGTATAATTTTTAGTCAATTAAATAGGTATATTTGTAGGGTAAAGACTATGCTATGTAGTAACTGTAAATTTTGTTAAGAATTTTCCAGAAATATTATACATTATTTTAATTATTTCAAATGTGCTAGTAACTTTTGCACATGCTATATGTCTTTATTATTTCAAATGTGTGAGTAATTTTTGGATATGGTATATGCATTTGAGGAGTTGTTTATGGAGGCTATAATTTTTGTAAAGCTAAATTTCTGGCCGGAATCTAATAAAAAATATTTAAAATTTTAGATGGTTGAGTGTTTGAATTTTTTTTGATAGTGGAAATAGATTAAGTACAAGAACCTCTAAAGCATGGCACCTAAAATTTTAAAGCTTGACAGTTATAACCTAAATTTTCAAAAAATTCTAGGAAATTTTATCAAAATCTTGTAGCAATTTTCATCATTTTCTTAAAGAAATTGTGCATAGTTAGAATACTGCTATGCATTTTGTCTAAGTTTAAGGACAACGTACCTCAAAAAGGTTAGACATATTTGACAAAATCCTTATTAATGAACTATGGATCTAACGTTGAGAACAGAGGTAAAACAAAAACTGTGTGGGATAATCCTCCTTTATCGAATTGATTTTGAGCCAGAAGTCCCTGGAAGTTTGGCTGAAAGTGATGCAACAAAATTACATTTATTACATTGAATAATAGCAGTGAAGTAATGTATAAAATGAAACTTTAGAAGCGAAAATCCAGATCGTGTTCTTTGTTTTAACAAATTTTATTTTACATGTTCAACAATACCAACTACGAACTTTTCCAGAACATTGATGAGGGCATCGATTATTGGAAGTGTGGCATATTAAAAAATCATTACCTTTTCCACAGTCTCAAAAAATTCATATTATAATGAGTTCAAGAGCATCGTCGAGAGCGATTCGTGGATTATTCACATTCTCTGGTTCTCTACTACAGAGGCTCGGATTTCATGGTGAACCTCGTTTACAGCTTTAAGCAACCTCCATACGCCGTGCACTGGAATCAGAGCCCGTTCGCTGTATGCACAAATAATTTTGCCCTTTCACGTTATGTCACACAAAAGCTTATCTCATCTTTAACGACACCAAGAACTCAGATCTGTCTATGTCACCCAAAATCTCAGCACATATTCACCGACAGAGTACTTAAATCTATTATATCTATTGCACTAGACTATAAATCCACATGACATTGCAGGGTTTTTCAGGGCCACTCGACTGCTTGTATTTCTGTGAGAGCCAGGAAAAGATATGGGGATGGCCATGGCAGTCGGAATCCTTGTGATGGTTATTGCATTGTTTGTTCAGTGCAACGCTAGGGATCCGTACGCCACTCCAAGTCCAGGAGGACCGGCCCCTCCACCACCGTTTAGGGTGGCTGGGCTGACCAGACCCGGAGAGAAAGAGAAATGTTACCAAAACTCCAGATGTTTTGGGACGACCCTTCAATGCCCTAAGGAGTGCCCCGAACGGAACCCGGCAGATCAGACCGCTAAGGGATGTTTCGTGGATTGTGGCCCCAAGTGCGAAGCAACATGCAGACGTAAGTTCACGCTTCTTATGATATTGTAATTTGTGTTAACATCCCTACTGCACTTCTTTGTTTGAAGATTATTATACATCCATCTTGGATCTATGCAAATCTGCAAATTCGCGAAGAGCGACCAAGAAAACAAAAATGGAAGGTGAAAGCTTCAGTTTAATAAAATAGTTTGACGTTTATAATCCTGATTTGATTTTAAATTTTGTGTACCATGTGTTACAGACCGCAAACCTAACTGTGAAGGAGTTGGAGCGCTGTGCTACGATCCCCGCTTCGTCGGAGGAGATGGTGTGATGTTCTACTTCCATGGCAAGAGTAACAGGGACTTCAGCCTGGTGTCTGATGATAAATTGCAAATCAATGCTCATTTCATTGGCAGGAGGCCAGAAGGGAGAACCAGGGATTACACGTGGGTTCAATCCCTTGGAATCATGTTCGGCACTCATACTTTCACAGTTGGTGCCAACAAAGTGGCCGAATGGGACGAAAATGTCGATCAATTTTTCTTCACCTTTGACAAGCAGTCTTTCACCCTCTCACCAGGGCATCGCAATGTCTGGAATGCGCCGGAGAATGTACTGACGGTGGAACGCAATGGTGAATTTAACAGCATCCATGTTGTGATACCCAATCTGATGCAATTAGCGATCAGTGTAATGCCCATTACCGAGGAGGACAATCGTGTTCATAAATACGGAATACCCTCAAACGATTGCTTCGCTCATCTGGCAATAGAGTTCAAGTATTTGAATCTCTCTCCGGCTGTGGAAGGCGTTCTCGGGCAGACTTACAGACCGGATTTTAAGAATCCTGTCAAGGTTGGTGTGCCCATGCCTATCATGGGAGGCGAAGACAAGTACGGGACCTCATCTCTTCTTTCTGCAGACTGCAAGCTCTGCGTTTTCAAGGCGGAGGCCACTTCTCCACGCTTTGAAAGCTTGCTTGTCGAACCTACTAGTGGTCTTGACTGTACCAACAAGCTCGGAAATGGCCATGGCCTTGTATGCAACAGATAGATAAACATATGACGTGGCCGAAAATGTTTGATCCTCCTGACTCTAGGAAGTTCGAAGGTTTCACTATCCTTTTAATGAGTTAACTTTACAGTTTAGAATAAAACTAGAAAGCACCCCATGCTATGTTAGATATTATTTCCTTTGAAATATTAGTGCCTTTTTAATAGGAAGGTCACCATTTTATTGCTCAATGACAATATTGGTGAGAAGTTTAACAAACAGCTATACGTGCGTATAACAGAGTGCAAAATACCATGATCAATTTAAGTATTAAACTGTAGGTTGCATGTATCAAGCAAATATCAATGTGTCTTATATGCATTAGCGATCAAGGTTCAAGTATGAAAAATAAATATTCATTTGATGATTAATTTATTCATAACTTACGTGAACTTCAATTTCATGATACATATATAAAATATAAATTAAAAATTCAACTGGATGACAATTTAAAATAAATATAAAATGTAAAAATAGATTAATAATCCATTAAATTCAAAATTCAAAATATCTTATTATTTGATAAAAAGAAACTAAAATTTTAAGAGATTAAAATTTCAATGAATGTTTGTTTAACTAGAAATAATGGAAGACAAACGTGAATGAGAAACACTCGCAGGTAAGGAGACATTGCCCACGGCGCTGGCAAATTCATTGAATTTACAAATTATTCAATATTATAACCTTATACGGTGGCATTAGTGGCATTTAGTTACGGAGATAAAATAACTTAATAAAAAAATATGATTTTTCTCATAATTACAATTGCAATTTTAACAATTACGGTTTCTCCATTATTTTTAAGTTTTTTTTAATGGAAAAAGGGTTAATTTTCAAATCTAGTTTCTCCCTAAACAATTCAAATTTTACTTTCCAAAGGGGTTTTGTGAAAATATCAACAATTTTTTCACAAGTATTACTATATTCAATAAAAATTTCCTTAGAGTGTATCTTTCCTCTAATGAAATGAAACTGGGCATCAACATGCTTTGTCCTTGCATGAAAAATCAGATTATTTGCCAACTTGATTGAGCTCTCGTTGTCACATTTGATCACAGTAGCCTTGTTTTTCTCTTCTCCAATATCCAGAAAAACCCGCCTCAACCAAGTAACTTAACATGTTGCTACACACAAAGCTTTATATTCTGCCTTTATAGATGACAAAGATATAGTTGGTTGCTTCTTGCTGCTCTTTCCAAACCTAGCTTCTCCCTAAACGATTCAAATTTTGCGTTCCAAAGGGGCTTTGTGAAAATATCAACAATGTTTTCATACGTATTACAATATTCAATGTGTATCTTTACTCTAATAAAATGAAACTGGGCATCAACATGCTTTGCCCTTGCATGAAAAATTAGATAATTTACCAACTTGATTGAGCTCTAGTTGTCACATTTGATCACTATAGCCTTGTTTTTCTTTTCTCCAATATCTAGAAGAACTCGCCTCAACCAAACAACTTAACAAGTTGCTACACACAAAGCTTTATATTTTTCCTTTGTAGATGACAAAGATATAATTGGTTGCTTCTTGCTGCTCTTTCCAAACCTAGCTTCTTCCTAAACAATTCAAATTTTACCTTCCAAAGGGGCTTTGTGAAAACATCAACAATGTTTTCATAAGTATTGCAATATTCAATAAAAAATTCCTTAGAGTGTATCTTTCCTCTAAGAAAATGAAACTAGGTATCAACATGCTTTGTCCTTGCATGGAAAATCAGATTATTTGCCAACTTGAATGAGCTCTGGTTGTCACATTTGATCACTGTAGCCTTGTTTTTCTCTTCTCCAATATCCAAAAGAACTCGCCTCAACCAAACAACTTAACAAGTTTATAAACACAAAGCTTTATATTCTGCCTTTGTAGATGACAAAGATACAATTGGTTGCTTCTTGTTGCTCCATGAAATAATCTTGGATCCAATACTAAATGCATAGCCTATAGTAAATCTTCTATCATTCGGATTACCGCTCCAATCTGAATCTGAGTAACGTGTCAGCTCAACATCAAATGAATTAGTATATGTAAGACCAAAATCAATTGTACCTTTAAGATACCTAAGGAGTTCTTTTGATGCTCTCCAATGGCTTTCTAGAGGTCTTGTAATAAATTGACTAAGCACACTAAATGAATATGCAATGTCAGGTCTAGTTGTAGTAAGATAATTCAGACTTCCAACTAGTTTTCTGTACAACGTACCATCAATGTCTTTTGAGACATCATCAATATGAAGCTTCACATCCTATTGCATAGGAACAAAAGAAGATTTTCACTCACCCATCTTAAATTTTTTAACCACTTCTCTGACATACTTGCCCTGTGAAGCAAAAGTATGACCAACATCTCGCCAAACTTCATGACCTGAACAGTAATGCAACTCAACAAGATCTTTCATCTCAAATACTTGTGACCTCTACATCTTAATTTCATTAATTAACTTCATTGAATTTCTTGTAATGATCAAGTCATCAACATAGAAAGAAATCAACATCACATACCCCTTTGCATCAAATTTCGTATACAAATTCAGATCACTTTGACTTCTCATAAAACCCTGCTAAAAAAAGAAAGAATCTATCTTTTCAGACCATCACCTAGGTGCATGTTTCAACACATACAAAGCTTTCTTTAATCTAGAAATTAAATGTTCCTGCCATTTTTCACACACCCTTCAGGTTGTGTCAAATACACCTCCTCCTTTAAGTCACCGTTCAGAAAAGAAGATTTTACATCTAGTTGGTGCAAATTCCAATCATACTTTGTAGCTAATGCAATTAACAATATAATAATGTTCAATTTGGCTATAGGTAAAGATGTTTCTTCATAATCAATGCCCTCTTTCTAAGATTACCCTTTTTCCACAAATTTAGCTTTATACTTATATATGTTGCTATCTGCTTTAAACTTGGGTTTGTATAGCCATTTGCATCCTATGGGCTCTTTTCCTTTAGGAAATTTAATCAATTCCCAGGTTTTATTTTTTATTATATATTCATATGCTTCCTCCATAGCTTTTCCCCCACTTCATATTCAGTAGCTTCATTAAAATTCATGGGTTTTATGACATTCAAAACACTAGTCATGAGAGCATATTCCTTGTACCTTTTAGGTAGTTGAATATTCTGAGTAGGTTTCCTGTGTGCTTCACTGCTTTCACCTCTATTCTCTGAAAGTACTTCTCCACTTTTGATTGCGCTTTGCTTGTTGATGATGTCCAGATCATTGGATTCTTCCCCAAGCTTTTGCTGCTCACTGTCTTTTGCTTTTGCTCTTGCTTTAATATCTTCAACTTCTGGAAGAATGTGCCATCTTTCATAGTTGTTATCCATGTTGCCTTCATCTCCCTGTTCATGTAAAATTACATCTCTACTCGCAAAAAATCTGTGAGTAGACGGATCAAATATTTTATATGCTTTAAATTCTGAACAATATCATACAAAAGTACATTTGATACCTTTAGCATCAAGTTTCTTTATGTTCTCGTTCAGAATATGTGCAAAGGCCTTACACCCAAATATCATCAAATGATGAAGTGTCGGTTTAAAACCATACAAGACTTCGAATGGAGTCTTGAAATCAACATACCTTATTGGACTTCTATTCTTTAAATAAACAATCGTACTAATGTCTTCTGCCCAAAAAACATTTGAGAGGTCCTTACGTTTGGTCATCATTCATGCACACTCCACCAATTTCATGTTTTTCTTGTATGCAACACCGTTCTGCTGTGGAGTGTAGGACACTGTGACTTGCTGCACTATTCCATGATCCTTGTAGTACTTGACGAAGTTCCTAATCTATATTCTCCTTGTTGATTTGAATGAAAGATCTTTACAAACTTCCTTGTCTGTTTCTCTCCCATGTTTTTGAATTATTTGAAATAGTAAAAAACATCACTCTTTGTCATGAGGAAGTACACCCGAGTATACCTTGTGCAATCATCAATAAACAACAAAAAATAATAAGCTCCTCCTACAAATCTAGTCTACATGGGACTACAAACATCAAAATGCACAAGTTCTAATACATCTCTTCTTCTCCTATTAGAATTAGAGAAAAATTCATTTATGTGAATTTTACCTAATGCACAACCTTCACAAGTAGCATATTCATTCTTTAACATAGGGAGACCTTCAACCATACTTTGTTTCTCTAGCAACAATAAATCATGATAATGTATGTGACCATATCTCTGATACCAAAGACTTGTTGTTGACATAGTTGTAGAAGTCAGTGCTTGATGATTTTTGTTGGTAACATCAAGCCTGTACAGACCTCCAACTATGACTCCTGATGCAACAAGTTTGCACTGATCCAACAAATCTTTCACTATGCAATGTATTTTGAAGAATTCAACCTTAAAGTTCTTATATGTAATTGTAGACACAAAGATCAAATTTTTCTTGATCCCGATACATACATAACATTGTGGATGCACCTGATACGGTCGTTTGGTAAAGTCATAGGTATATCACCATATCACCATATCCCATGATCTTATATGCATGATCATTTCCAAGGTAGATGTTTTCACCATTGCTAATTTCCTTGAATTTTTGTACCAATGTTTACTGCATTTCATATGAATTGATGCTCGAGAGTCCACAAACCATGTATTAGCATCATCTATTTCACTGGACACCGTAACATTAGACACAAATAGCTTGAGATTTTTTAGATCAGAATTCAGGGCTTCTCCTGAAAAATGTCTTGATTGTCTTCTATGTTTATGTCTAAATTCATCATTTTTCTTCTTATAACAGTCTCAGGGAAGATGCCCACTTCTTCCACAGTATTTTTTTTTTTTTTATCCCAGATGACATACCTTGATTTGATTTCAGAAATGGCCTTTTTTGAGATGATTGTCCACCTTTGTTTGCTCCTCCCTGTTTCCCTTTGAAGAATTTATTCTTCACCACAAATTCCAAATCTGGATTCTGAGGCTTCAAGTTCTTGCGCCTCTCTTCTCCTGCAACAGGATACCTGTGAATTCTTCAAAATTTGGTGCTTTCTCCCTTGTTGCAAGACCAGTAATAAAAATCTAGTAATCCTCTCACATTCCATTTAACGTGATTGTTACAAGATGAGTAAGATGAGTACTAGGTACCAACTCTCCTATGTCTCCCAACATATCTTTCAATTCTTTAATTCTCAAAATAAAGCTATTAACATTTTTGTTCTCTTCCATTTTAATGTACAAGAGATTAATTTTCAAGAAGAGAACTCGATTGGTGTTTTTAGTCTCATATAATTCCTTCAATGTATTCCAATTTTTAGTAGAAGTCTTATAATCATGGATATGAAGAATTATGCTATCTTTGATAGACATTATAAGCAATATATTTGCTTTATTTTCTTGCTTCTCCGAGTCTTGGATTGTTGCAGTTGTCATGCCTGCAACAAGTTTTGCATCATCCCCTTTTGTAATAATCCAAACAACATAGCCTTTTAATAGTGTCTATAGCTTGAATTTCAGTTAACGTAATTTGTGCCACTCCCTTCAAATATGTCTATGCAAGAAGATTTGCCATCTTTTCCCCATGTCTTCAAAAGAACTTCCCATAACTCAAATTATGAATTTCAAAAAGGTGCTCCACCTTTTAAGTACAATATAAAAAAACTTTTAAATTTTTTTTTAGCTCCTTCACATGGGCGCTCAAAAGAAAGCCCTCTTTTAAATATATTGAAACCTCCTATTAAAAAAAAAATAGAGGGCTCACGTAATCCCTTTAAAAAAAATTAGATTGGACAAAGGTTATTGTGCTCACGTGCTCCTTACCAACACGCAGCATCTTGAATAATGATTTTATGCACCCACTATTGTAAATGGGCGCCTTCCATTTTTTGATTTTTTCGATTGGTCCGTCAATATAAACACAGTTGCAGAATAGAACGAGGATTGTCCTGGCCCATATACGATCATGCTGATGCATTGTGGTAGAACCTTTCAGTGTTACCGGTGAGTTACTCGAACTCTTTTCTCCTTTGACCGGTGCAACCACATCCCTAGATGGAACCAGGCAGCCTTGCACCTCCAATTTTTTTAATTTCGCGAGTGTGTCTCCACCAACGCTTCTCCCGGAATCACAAGCGGTGATTTCAGAAAATAAATTTTAAAGTTTACCAACTACTGATTGCACATAATTGCAACAAATACAGTAATGTTTTCACTGTGGTGAACTTCAGTGATACCACACAATGACCGCTGACCACTTTTCTTCAGTGCACCGATTTAATACAGATTCAGGTTCTCAGACACAGGCTTAAGCAAATGATTAAGGTAGATCCGAATCGATCCAATCCGGATCGGGAGATGGCGCGACTGTTCTAATGGCGTGGTGGAACCAAATTAAAAACAGTTGGTTGTAAACGCCCTCGCACGGAGGGTGATTCCTTATCGATTTCTGTGCTTGACCCACGTTCCTTCCACCTTCAGATGGCAGGCTCAAACTGGTTTGGCGTTGCCGACATAACGGTGGCACGGTGGCTCGGTGGACCTCCTCCTCGTCCACTGTGCCACACTGCTTCCCAACACACAACTTTCTTACGCTACCTTTCGCTGCTTCCTACACGCTGCCTCCTCACACCGCTGGTCACGTTGCTTCCACGCAGAGGTATCCACAGTGCTGACATCCACATCAATTGCACTAACGCTACAGCTAAGCCACAAAACAGAGCCAGCTCCTTCCAATCCTCTGGTAACACTCTCTTAGGCCTCTAAGATTTCTGGTCACGCTTTGATACCAACTAGAAGTAATGGGAATAGTCTAAGGACGCAGAGGAATTGCCTGGACGGCTTCAGAAAAAGAAATTTCAAAAAATCTTATAGTGACAGTATTTTTTAATAGTGGAAATCTTAAAAGCCTTAGAGTGTTATCAGGAGCTAACTCTGTTTTGTGGTTTAGCTGTATTGTTAGGGCGATTGATGTGGATGTCAGCACTGTGATACCTCTGCGTGGAAGCAACGTGACCAGAAATGTGATCCTAATTCCAATGTGACTGCTATGTTATGCATATCACTTGGATAAATAGATAATATTTCTAGATTGATTCCATATCATATGAGTTAGGTATAAGATTCATGATAAGTATTTTTATTTTATACACTACTTATAAGCAATGTTGCGGGAAAATAACTGAAATTTTAGGAATCATGCACTAATGTTATGGATAGTGGGATATGATCTAAGTCCTAACCCATAGAAAGAAAATACTTTTGGTAGTAACATTTGCACCAATACTAGCATGTGAGCCTAATTCCAATGTTTGGTACAATAAGGATAGGTCTTTATTTTCAAACATTCTTTTAACATTTTTTAGGAAAAAATAATAACTCACTTAACCCCTTAATTTATACTTTTCAGGATTAAAGGCTATACATAGTGTTAAACCATTGCAATCCCTTTATAATGAATCTTTCAACCATGCATCAAATATGGGATACAAGTTGAGATTTATTTAACCAAAAATATGTCTCGGAGACCATAAGCCATTGCAATCCCTTTATAATGAATCTTTCAACCCTGCATCAAATATGGGATACAAGTTTGAGATTTATTTAACTAAAAATATGTCTCGGAGACCATAAGAAACTCTTAGCACAAAAACTATGTGTTTATGCCCTAAAAATTGTTATTATATATGCTCGACAATGTATGAGGAACCAAATCATGACATAGGGTCTCTAAAACTAATATTTTTATGTTTTCTATACAAGTCCAAGGACTTGGGAGCAAGCCATTAATTTATATATAGTTGTGTTTGTTGGACACCTAATCCTAAATGGGTTAGTGTGGAAGCTAAATAGACTAAGCAGTCCAAGGGACCTTGGGATGTGAATCCCAACGGTCACCACATGTACTATAAATATGTATCATTTGTGAATAAAATTTGATTTTTGCATGTTTTATCTTTTACATCGTTCTCTCTCCCCATGTGTGTTTAACATGGTATCAGAGCAGGCGATATCCTGCCCTGCTGATATTTGAACCATTTGTTTTATGGTTTCTGCCATTACTTATGAATATTTCCTCAGCTAGAATTTAGCTGCCACCTGACCAACACTGCTTGCTTTCTGCTCCTCTGTCCACTGCCTGAATGAAACGCTGCATGACAAGAAACGTTGCCTGACAAGAATGGCTGAAGGAAAGGAAACGCTGCCTGACAAGAACGCCTGAAGGAAAGGAAACGCTTGCTGACAAAGAACGCCTGAAGGTTTTGTACCGTATCTGCTCTTTCCACTGCTGTCTGGTATTTGAAATGATGTTTTGGTATTAGAAACACTGTTGATATCTGTACGCTGTTTGATATTTGAGCGGATATGAGCGGATGTGAAACGCTGTTGATATCTGTATTAAAACGTTGTTTGATGTATGGAGCGGATATGAAATGATGTGGTATCTGTATTAAAACACTGTTTGATGTATGGAGCGGATATGAAACGATGTGCTGGTACTAAAAACACTGATATGTATTTCGTTGTTTGATATATGCAGATGTGTATTGTAGTGGTGTATGTGAATTGACCTCAGCCCACACGCTGTCCTTCATGGTCATATCGCTGTTTGATATATGCGGATGTGTATTGTAGTGGTGTATGTGAATCGACCTCGGCCCATACACTCTCCTTCATGGTCATATCGCTGTTTGATATATGCGGATGTGTATTGTAGTGGTGTATGTGAATCGACCTCGGCCCATACGCTGTCCTTCATGGTATTCATTACAATGAACATGGAACGCTGTTAATATATATGAAACGCTGTCGGACCTGATATGCACCCAGTTTTATCTTGTGTCTAAAGAATATTTCCGTAGAGTTGCAGCTGGTTCCATCTTGTATATCAATAATATGTGCATGAACTGTATTTGCTTCACTTCCCTTTGAATGAAACGATGTCTGATATTTAATAGTCGATTTTTTAAACGATGTTTGACAAGGCTCTCCTGTTATAAATTCCTTTGAATTTTGATGATGTATCAACCCCAGCTGCATAGACTGGTTTTGATGAAAAATTTGTTAATGGAGAAGACATCCTAAAAGAGCCATACCCATATTGTTCTGCATGAAAGGAACTTCTCGGTGTAGCTACAGGGACAATGCCATCAGTTCCCTTACCGGACACTGGTCTATCTCTAAAATTTCGAGATCATTCATCTTCAAAATATCTCGTGCCAGGTATTGTATGCCACAATTGAATAACTTCAAATCAATTAACTGAGTCAGCAGTCCAAAAGCATCAGGCATACGGATCAGTTCTGGGCTAGTACAGAGCCGTAAATTCTTCAAGCTCTTCTGGTTATATTCTTTTATGAATTCACTGGAACTGGAGGTTGAAATTTGTCATTCTTTTGGTTCAAAAAATCAGTGACATGGTATGTGTGTTTAACAGATGCCAAAGTTTTGAAGATGCGTGAATTTTATAGAATATAAGCACATGGGATGCGTGTATATGAGTGAATTCTATACATGTGGATAGAGCGGATGAACTAGAGATTGTTGATCAAAGAGCGTGTGCGTATGGCTTCATTGGATCATTGAAGAGGTTACGTGGTGTAACACACTGATGTGTTAAAGAGGTCCGAAGCAAATTAGTTTAAACATAACGGTTAAGAGGTCCCAAGTGAAATTTTATTGATGTCTTAGTAATGGTACTGGAGTATTGATCATTTGTGGAGGAGTTTTCTCGCGCTTTCTCCATCGTTGGGCTACTGAAAGCATAGAATTTGTATCTCAAATCAAAACAGTTATACTACGTAAGTTGTTTCAAAAAAAAAAATCTCATCCATCCTCTCGACGTCGTCCCTTACAATCTCTTGTGACCCGCTGGTGATCCGTTACTTGTTTCTCGACGGGGAAAAGAGAAAGGGCGTGGTCCTTTGTATTAGAGATGGAACCATGAGCGTTGACTTTACGTTACATTTGATTTATACTTGTGTAATCTTTACTTTTTCTGTCGAGACATATCAGTGAATGCTATTGTAGGCCTTCAGTGTACTTTTTTTGCGTTCTTCCTAAGCTGGGTGTGGCTTTTAGCAGACGTGAGAAATGATTGATGCGCGATTTTCAATAAAGTCATTGCAACATGATTAGATTTTTCAGCTCCAGCCTTCGACAGATCTCCCATCTCTAGTGCACTACGGTCAGGACGAAGACGAGAACCTGATGCAAGCATCTTCTTTGGTGCCATATCAAAACTGTTAATTTTGTGTGCAAAATATGTATATTGAAATTTGTCATTCTTTGGAAAATCTGCCTCATGCTGGTTGATAGCTACACTCTCCTGGATAAGTTCAATTTTGTTTTGCAAAATAATTATATGTTTAAGATGCATGATTTCCGGAGCAGCCAGATGCTCTGAAGTTTGAAGTTGAGGACAACGCTCATCTTCACATTTATATATTTTTTCATTGGCATATCCCAGTTTAATAGTGATGTTACGCTCCAGTTCATTCTTGAAACGAACTGTGGACTGCTGATTTACCATGTGCCCTATTGTACCAATGTTTATTGTAGTTTGACGAGAAATGACCTCTGGAGAAAGTGGATGCAACTTGGTAACATCCAGCTTACTGAGGTCCTGCTCCATCAACCATTTTCGCGACATTGTTGCCACTTGACAAGCCCTTACAAGATCTTGTAGTAAGAGTACAATATTATTTTTCTGTTGCTGTTGCCTCAGTTGTGTTTTTTTAAGTGACATTGAAGAAAAATGGCCAGAATCAGTGAAGTATTAGAGTTCATGAAAACTCTTATACAATCTACTGTTGATGACACATTACAAATCAACAAAGGATCTCTTTCAGAAATTCAGACATGTCTACAAAATGCACAGGAAAAGATTGATTTTTTGCAGCTTGAATCACAGCTATAGCAAGAAGAATTAAAACAGAGAAGTCATTCTGAACCTGTTTTTGTTCAGAACATTGAGACAACTACCCATCAGCAGCAAGTTAATAATGCAGCAGTTGTACATGCAGATGCAGAAACTCAGTCTGCACTTCCTAAGCCCATCATCAAACCTTGGGAGCAGCTTGTTCACAACAAGCACAAAACCAGTCTTGGATATGACAAGGACTTGTCCTTTCATATTCCAGACTATGCCAAGCCCATTCAGTTTCAGAGTGCTGGATTCATTCATGACAGTTCACCTGCTCCTCATGACAGTTCAGCTTCAGCTGTTCCAAACTCTGCTCCTCTTCCACAACAGCAACAACAACAACAGATCGTGAAATGCCAACACTGTGATCGAGTTGGCCATCTGAAAGATCACTGTTTTGATCTTCATCCATGTAAGCACTGGCATCATAAAACCACCCATTCTTCACACAGATGCTTCAGCAACAAACGTCCTGCAAGAACAAAGATTCATCTTGGATGGATCGCTTCTTGGCAATGGGCATCAACAGGCAAGAAGATATTCCAAACACATGTCAAAACTTGTTCCAGAGTATTGAACAGTCTTTCAGTTGAGTTTTATCCATCTTCTCACTTTGTATCTGATGGGGGGGAAATGATGGTCATCTACAAGCTTCAAAGACACATCAAGCGAGCTTGAGCCACAACCTGCCACAGCAGTTTCAAAGTTGTAGCCAGAGACAAAGATGCCTGAACATGCCTTCAGTTGGCAATCTGGGACACTTCGTCTAGCAGAAGACTTTAGCTTCTTGCCAGTTTTGGAAGAGTTCCGAGAACAATGCATCTTGGATGGATCGCTTCTTGGCAATGGGCATCAACAGGCAAGAAGATATTCCAAACACATGTCAAAACTTGTTCCAGAGTATTGAACAGTCTTTCAGTTGAGTTTTATCCATCTTCTCACCTTGTATCTGATAGGGGGGGAAATGATGGTCATCTACAAGCTTCAAAGACACATCAAGCGAGCTTGAGCCACAACCTGCCACAGCAGTTTCAAAGTTGTAGCCAGAGACAAAGATGCCTGAACATGCCTTTAGTTGGCAATCTGGGACACTTCGTCTAGCAGAAGACTTTAGCTTCTTGCCAGTTTTGGAAGAGTTCCGAGAACAAAATTGAGGACACTTCCTCAAGCAGAAGACTTCATCTTCTTGCTAGACTTGGAAGAGTTCCAGGAATTGCATTAAGCATTCCAGAGTTGTTGGTGTTGGTCATCCTTAAACCATCACAGGTTGAGACTTCCCTTTTTAGGTTGAAGTTCTACCTTTTATACGGGGTGAGACCTCCCTTTTATGGTTGAAGGTTTCCCTCTTTAACACAATAGGATCACTTCCTCTAGCAGAAGACTTCAGCTTCTTGCCAGTTTTGGAAGAGTTCCGGGAACTACACTAAGCGTTCCAGTGTTGGTGGCCATCCTCAAACCACCACCCTTTATACCAACATTTCAGAGAGCACATTCAGCCTAGTGCTGCCATGCATTTTTGCACATTTTGTATTTCAACTCTCTTCTTGGACTCATACATAACCCTTCGGATTAAGGGGGGGAATGTTGGACACCTAATCTAAATGGGTTAGTGTGGAAGCTAAACAGACTAAGCAGTCCAAGGGACCTTGGGATGTCAATCCCAACAGTCACCACATGTACTATAAATATGTATCATTTGTGAATAAAAATTGATTTTTGCATGTTTTATCTTTTACATCATTCTCACTCCCCATGTGTGTTTAACAGTGTTAAGAATATCTAAGAATTAATTATATAGGGAAAATATGTGTAATTTAGAATTTTAGTGAAATCATATGGATTAATAACACAAAAGGTAGTTTACTTGCAATGTTAAATGATTAATATGAATTTCACATAATTATGAAAAGTGTACATGTTTTCTAAAACTTCATAATGCATATCTATTATTTAAGATAGGAAATTTACTTGAATTTCTTATTTGGGTGAATTTGTTTCATGTAAAATGTGCATATTGTGCCAATACAATGCATATGCATTATTAGTAGATGGGAAGTCAACATCTTAGGCTCAAATAAAGCATGTACATTATTGAAACTTGGTATATTTAGTTTTCAATTAATGTGGTTACTTATTTTACATTCATGACAACAAAATTAATGATTCTTTTCAATAGAAACTACAGATAAAAAATTTCTTCCAAATTTATTACAAAATATGCAAAACATACTTAAGAAAACCGAATGTGAAAACAAACATTCAATTGGTTGATAAAAATCTATTATTTTGATAATCTCTAGTTATAATGGAGCAGAATGATTTATGGCGATTAAAAAGTTGACACAAATCATTCTAATTTCTGATCCAGGGGCTCAAAAATGTGTTCAAAAATAAAAGTGCGCAAAATCACTCGAAATCAATGTTGAATCGTAGATGTAATCATTTTGATTCCAATGATGCTTGAATATCCTTAATACCACGTTGTATGTGAACGTTACCTTACTATGAAGCTTTTGGAAAACAACTAAAAAATAAACTTGAAGGGTTGACTGGGCTACTAACTAGGCAAGCCATATAGTGAAGTGGTGTTGATGTCAGCAAGATGAATAGGTAGGTAAGGACGTCACGTAAGCCAATCATGTGCTGACACATCACTTAGATATATAGGTCTGGGTGGTGTCTGGGTGGCGGAATTTTATTGGTTATTTCGTTTTAGTTGGACCAATTAAGAGGCACCACGTGGCCCAATGGGAGGGTGCCATGTGGCCTTTAGGTTCTATGAAAAAAATTGGTTTGGGGTCCGACTAACCTGGCAGGGTTTGCTCCCAAGACCTTTACCGAGCTAACCTACAATTTTCCTACCATTACAAAACACATTTGGTTCTTAAACCATTATGGTCGTCAATTATATTTGATATGGAACCATCAGCAATTTGGTGGGAGAGATGGGTTGGCAGGCTCACTTGATCAACCTAGCCCTAGTCTCATGACATACCATACGACCACGATACAAAGGTGAAGGTAGAGGGGGCATGGCAGTTAGCCTTGCCCCGAAGTTCCATTCAATGACATGAGACCATGACAGATGTAGAAGTGAAGGGGTTTGGTGGTTAGACCTGGCCTCGAGTCCTATGTTAAATCCACATGATAGATAGCGAGGGTGTTGAAGGAGGAGGTTTGGCATCTGGCCCGGCCCCTGGCCATATGACCCTCCACATGATTGAAACCAAAGGTGGAAGTTGGGGCAACGATACCCAACCAACGATTCAACAAATTGCTCGATTGCTTATTGAATTTCCACCACGCCTACACGAAATTGTCACCTGATGAATACGGTAAAGGAGGAAAACGTTGCTTGTTTTTCTAGTTTGGTGTTTTCGCAATACATATAATAGAGCAATGGAAAAGGAGGGAGACCTTGGCCATTTTTCAGCGGTTTTGAGCCCAAGAAGAGCCTACACAGGGGATTTTGGGTGCTCTCGACACAATGGAATCATTATTTTTGTGATTTGACCATTTTATGTTGATTTAATTGACATTTTGAGCATATAATAGAAAGGGCCAATATTAAGCTCGACCAGAGACATACCCTAGAAGGGGTTAACTCTGTCATCAAATTATTTTTTTATGATGCTACATGTTCTATATTTTTCTCTGGTTATATCTGTAAAAGTTAAATAAGAACACTAAGTTTATGTGCTTTTGTAATTTTTATCCACTGCCCACAAGACATAAACTAGCTTGCAAAATTTTCAAGAAACCTTGAATTTGTAATTGCAGATGAGTTTGGTATCCAAGCATGGTTGTTTTGAAGGTTTTACTATTTTTGCAAGTGTTTTTTATGCTTACAAGGTCTAAATTTAAAAGAGGAGAAGGAATTATTGAAGAATCAAACCCTTAAATTGGTTCAAGGAAGTCACAAAATCCTCAAATGCCACTAGTCATGCCACATGGAGAAGGACAGGAGTTGATGTCTGAGGATGAGAGAGCTTTGAAAAAGGATTTCTATGATATGCTTGAGATGGTAAAAGTGTTTCATTAAGAGAGAACAACAAGGTTGCAAGGAGACAATTCAAATCAACAAAAAGTTAATGATGGTGATGGGAGAAAGATTGCACCTCCACCACCCCCTTCACCTCCATCTTCACCTTCATAATCATCTCCTTCCTCACCTGAACATACTCCTTCTATATCTTGAAAAGGACATGCTAAGTCTCATTTTCTTAAGTTTGATGTCAAGTTTGAATTTCTATGTACAATGGGAAAGTAAATGTTGAAATGTTGGATAATTCGGTTCATCAAATTGAAGTCTATTGCTGGATTCAAAGGATTAAGGATGATTGTACAAAGGTCTAGCTTTCTTATCTTCATTTGGAAGGTGCATCTCTCATCTGGAGGGAGGCCAGAACTCAAGAAGATTTGAAGAAAAGTGGTAAAAGTATCTCTTCTTGGAATGATTTTGTATCTACATTAAGAAGGTAATTTTATCCATTAGCTTACATGAAAAAATAAATTATGGATTATAAAATTATTAGAGAAGCTAAAGTTTAAAGTATCCAAAGTTACACACAATAATTTAGAAGAAGAACATTAATATTGGGTGTTTATTTGTCTTCACAAGGCACCTCCTTAAATACATAGGTGAATGACATAGTTATTTGAGACATACTATACTTATGTTTAATCCCACCAGTCTAGATGAATTATGTGTTCTTGCAACTCATTTAGAAGCAAGAGGCAAGAATGTTCCTCAAGAGACTAGCAAGAAACCATCTAAAGTTGCAGACAAAGGAAAGGGGAAGTTTAAAGGAAAAGAAAAAAGTAATGCTACAATCAAGATCGAGGGAGAAAGACTTACCTATAAACATTGTTCAAAAGGAGTCCATTATGAAGACCATTGTTAGAAACTACATCCATAAATGAGACCAAACAAGTTCAATAAGAAGGGGAAACAAAATACTACTGCTACAACTCAATGAGATCTAGGATTTGATTTAGGTGATGAAACCAAAAACACAGCCATGGGACTAAAAGGTAAAGATTCTAATGCAAGTACTAGTTCTTCTAGTGATCCTTTTTAGTCTCAAAATGATAAAGAAAAAAGTGAGTTTTTTCATATTAGGATCATTACAAAACATACAAAAGTTGATACATTGTTTGACATTGGATCCCTAGTCAATCTTATTTATTAAACAATTGTCAAGAAACTAAATTTAGAAACTACACACTAAACCTTACCCTTTGGGTTGGGTATGCGATGATTCCAAATTACAAGTGACAAGAAAATGTAAAGTCAAATTCACCATCACTACAAATTATATAGATGAGGTAGAGCTCGATGTTATACCACTTGATATATGTGGGATTGTTTTAGGGAGTCCATACTTGTATGACCGAAAATCCATATTGTATTGTCATGAGAATAAATATCATATTTTTAAATATGGATTTGAGTGTATTGTTATCGCACATCACAAGAAGATGAACTTATCTCTTGTAAGTGTTGGTAAAATGAAAAGGCTTGTAAGTTGTAGTAAGAATTTTGTATTGTTGATGATTAAAGCTAAATCTATTGTTGAATTTGAAGCTTTTACATGATGTGATTCAAAACTCAAGCATGAATTGGTTGAAGTTGTTAAAAATTATGACAATATCTTTCAGGAACCTGAAAGGTTGCCTCTTGAAATAGGAATCCAACATGAGATTTATTTGCAATAGGATGCAACAATTTCAAATATTGGGATGTATAGAATTCCAGATTTGCAGAATGAAAAAATACATAAGAAAATTCAAGAGTTGCTTGACAAACGGGTCATCAAGGCCAACACATCTCTTTGTGGGTCTCCTATTATTTTGGTTCCAAAGAAAGATGGTACATGGAACATGTGTCTCGATTTTAGAGATTTGAATAAGAACATGACAAAGAATCATTACTTTTCCTCACATTGATGATTTGCTAGATTAGTTGAAGCATGATGTTTACTTTACTAAGTTAGATTTGAGACGCGATTATCATCAAATAAAGATTTCTGAAAATGATATTAATGTTTCTTTGAATTGTTAGTTATGTTGTTTACTCTTTGCAATGCACTTGCAACATTCATGAGAGTTATGAATGATGTATTGAGACCATTCCTTGATGATTTTGTCATAGTCTACTTAAATGATATCCCGATTTTCGCTAAGACTCGTGAAGAGCATGTGAAGGATGTGAAATGAGTTTTAGATGTGTTAAAGAAAAATAAATTGTATTTTAAGATGTCTAAGTGTGAATTTGGGAAAACCTCTTTGGAGTATTTGGGTTATATTTTACGAGGGGGTGAATTGAATATTGATCCCTCAAAAGTTGAAGTCATTGCTAATTGGCCTAAACCCAAAAATGTAACAGAAGTTAGGATGTTTTTGGGAGCAACCCAATATTAGAGAAAATTTATAGCTAACTTCTCACTCATTGCAACACCCTTACATGCTTTGGAAAGTGTGAAACAAGTCTTTTAGTGGGGAGGAAAGCAACAAAAAGCCTTCGATGCTTTGAAGATAAAATTAGTACACCATCAATTCTAACACTTCTAAATCTTAAGAAGCCATTTGAGATTCAAAATTATGCAAGTGTTTATGCCATGGGCATAGTTTCAATGGAGCATGTAAGCCTATTTTTTATCCTTCTGAAATTTTTACCAATGCAATAATTAACTATTCAACTTATGATAAAGAGTTGTATGATTTGGTACAAAGCGTGAAGAAATGGAAGCTTTATTGGATTGGTAAACAAATGATTATTCACACTGACCATCAACCTTTTCAATATTTACAATTGGAAATCAAGAAAAAACAAGCTAGACATTTCAGGTGGATCAAATTCCTACAACAATTTCATTTGGTAATCAGGTACAAAAAAGGTATATAGAACAATTTTTTTGATATGTTATCAAGGTTTATTGTTGATGGATATGTAATTCTTAAGCATCACTCAATCATACATGAAATTTATATTGAACGATATGCTCAAGATGATGATTTTAAAGATGTTTATACAACTTTGATTCAAGGAAATCATGTTTAAGAGTTGGATTATCATGTTCACAACAAGTTGTTGGGTCATGGAAAGTTATGTGTTCCACAGGGTGAAAGAGATAATGTCACAAGGGAAGCCCACACTTATCTTATTTCTAGTCACTTTGGTGTAGGAAAAACAGTTTCTCAACTTCAAAGGTATTGTTATTGGACTTGCATGACTGAAATTGTTTGAAGATATGTAAAGGGTTGTTTCATGTGTGCTACTAGCAAGCCTAGCAATAGGAAATTGGGTTTGTACACTCAACTTCCTATTCATTCTCATCCTTGGGAAAGTAATTTTACGGATTTTGTAGGGGGAATACTAATGTCTAGGAAAGGTAATGATTATCTATATGTTTTTGTGGATCATTTCAGCAAAATGTGTGTATTGATGCCATGTAAGAAATAAGTTACAGTTGAACAAACTGCAAATATGTTTTTCCAAAATGTATGTGCTCATTTTAGGTTACCTACTTCTATTATTTCTCATCGAGATTCTCAATTTGTCAGGAATTTTTGGTCAAATTTATGGGAACTCATGGACACCAAGTTGAAGAAGGTCACAACATTTCATCCACAAACCGACAACCAAACAGAAGTGGTAAACATAACAATAATGGCTCTCCTTCGTGGATATTATGGTAATCATCTTAAACTTTGGGATGAGCATTTGCATTACCTTCAACATGCCTATAATCATGCCAAGTACTCATCTACACAAATATCTCCATTTGAAGCTTTTTTGGGTTATTTTCCAAAATCTCCTTTGGATTTCATCTTTTCTAAAGATATTTCAGTAGTTGGACATAGTGATGTGGACAAGGCCAAGAATTTAATTGAACAAATTCAGCCAGTGCATCAAAGAGTACAAGAGTAGCTTGAGAAAAGAAAAGGAAAGTACAAAGTAAGGTATGACAAGCATTGAGTTGATCATGATTTCCATGTGGGAGATCAAGTTTGGTTGTATATCAGCAGGGAAAGACTTCAATTTGAAGGTAAAAATCTCAAGTCATTCATATATGGTCCTTTGAAAATCTCAGAGAAGATTTCTAATAATGCTTTCCGATAAGATTTTCCATTGTATATGAAAATTTATTCTATTGTGAATGTGGAAAAATTGAGGTTGTATGAGCCTCCAATGATTGATGATCATGAAGAGAATGTTTAGATTCCATTTGCTGAAGATTTTACTCTTGAATATTTAGATGAGTTGCAGGAAGACACAATTCTTGACAGGAGGATTAGGACTTCGCACAAATGCAATGTGAAGTATATTCGAGTGGGACTAAAAGGTACCAATCCAAGTAAAGTAAGGTAGATTTGAGATCGAGAAAGTGAGGGAGTTGTACCCTCACTTACTTTCTAAGTAGTAAAATACTTTTGGTGGTCCAAAAGATTCTAGTGGGGAGGAATGATCCAGGGGTTCAAAAAGATGGTTGAAAATAAAAGTGCTCAAAATCACTCTAAAAATGTTCCAAATTGTAGATATCATATTTTTTATTCCAATGACACTTGAATCACCTCAATTTGGCATTGTATGTTAAAGTTATCACATGTTGAAGTTTTCGGAAAACAGTTAAAAAGTCAACTTGCGGTGTTGATTGAGCTACTGATTCGGCAAGCCATATAGTGACATGGTGTTGACATTAGTAGACTGACTAGGAAGGTACAGATTTCATAGCACCCAATCTTGTGTGGACATGTGGCAAGGTCATACAGGTCTGGGTGGTGGAATTGTATTGGTTGTTTTGTTTTGGCTAGACCAATAAAGAGGTGCCACATGGACCAATGGGAGGGTGCCATATTTAGGTCACCCAAGATTCCAAGAAACTTTGAGAGTTGTTAAGAAGTTATATTATTGGCAAAACTTGAAGAAAGACATGGCTAAGTTTGTTGCAAGATGTTTAGACTATTAGTAGGTCAAAGTTGAATGCAAGCACCCAAGTGGTTTATTGCAGCCTATTCTAGTTCTAGAATGGAAATGGGAGGTCATTTCCATGAACCTCATGATACGATTATCATGAACATCGAGGCAACATGATTCCATTAGTGTTGTGGTAGATAGGATGAGCAAGGTAGGTCACTTCATTACAGTGAAGTTTACAAATATAGAAAGTGAAGTGGCTCAGATCTTCATCATGGAAATAGTGAGGTTTCATGGAGTTCCCAAGAATATTTTATTATATAGAGATTGCAAGTTCACTTCCAAGTTTTGGAAGGAGTTGTTTGCAGGCTTAGGGACAAAGTTAGCTTTTAGTAAAACTTATCACCCTCAAGTAAATGGATAGACAAAGAAGGTTTATAAGATTCTTAAAGATATGTTGAGGATGTATGTAATGCATCAAGAGAGGAAGTGGGAGGAGTGCCTTCAATTGATGGATTTTTTTTATAATAATATGTATCAGGAATCCTTGAAGATGAGTCCATTTGAGGCTCTCTACAAGTGAAGTTGTAATACTCCTATCAACTAGAGTGACCTAGTGAATAGGGTGTTGATTCGACCGAATATGTTTGTTGAGATGGACAAAGAGATGCATGTTCTTAAATGAATTTAAAAGTATCATAGGACAAGAAGAAGAGTTACATGGCTCAACATATAACATTCAAGGAGTTTCAGGTTGGGAAGTATGTGTACTTTCACATGGACCAAGACGATCTCCTTAAGGATTTGGTCATGTTCCAAGTTGCCACCTCGATATTATGGACCTTTTTATATCCTTGAGAGTATTGGACTAGTGCAAATATAGAATTGCACTACCACCAACAATGAAAGTCCATGATTTCTTCAATGTTTCATTACTTAAGATATATTTATAAGATGGTGATAATGTGATTGAATAGTTTGTATTGTAGGTGGAACCAAAGGATGAATTCCAACCAAGGCCATAATCCTTCATATAGAATAAAAAAATCATGCTCTAAAACCAAGTAATAAATAAAGTTAAAGTGAAATGGAAGCACTTTCGGCCCGATGATGCTACATGGGAGATGGTTGATCAAATGCGGGAAATATATCCTTCCTTATTTGTTGCTTGAAAAAATGTGTTTGGTATATGTGTTTTGGTAATATATATATATATATATATATATATATATATATATAGATATATATATACGTATATATGTATATGTATATGTATATATATACAATACATATACATATATATATATATATATTATATATATATATATATATATATATATATAGATATATATATATATATATATATATATATATATATGTATATGTATATGTATATGTACATGTACATGTACATGTACATGTACATGTACATGTACATGTACATGTACATGTACATGTACATGTACATGTACATGTACATTACATGTACATATACATATACATATACATATACATATACATATCATATACATATACATATATATATATATATATATATATATATAATATATATATATATATATATGTGTGTGTGTGTGTGTGTGTGTGTGTGGTATGTATGTATGTATGTATTAATACCTCATCGATCTATGTTTATAAAGCTCTAGAAGCAGTATGTGATGCTAGCAATAATGTTAAAATTGGCAACTAGGGCCAAAATCCATGTGGGTAACCTTATTTATGGCAGCCGCCTTTTTTCCTAGATTCCTCTTGTCGAGAGGTGTAGGATTGATCTAAAGATCATCTAATTCCGACAAGTATTTATGGAGATATGAATTTATTTGTATTTACTTAACAAATTGTCAAGGTCAGCCAACAGCGAAATGTGCGGCACACATGCCCAACAAATCCTATAAGTACAAGCGAGGTTGATTCATTATCAACTCATATTCTCTCTCCTCATCTTATTGGGCCAACAAAGGAGAAGTTTCTCTCACGCATGCAAGAAGAAGGATGAATTAGGGCAGCGTTGACTGATTTAGTGAAGCGTTGACTTTCTGGGTGGGGTTGACTCTTCTAGGGCTACGTTGACCAAGTGCTGGGTTGTTTTATGGAGCGTTGACTAAGTGTTGACCAAGGGTTGATGTGCACTGACTTTTTGGGGGTTGTGTTGACCAACGATTACCTAAAAGTTGACCAGCGTTGACTGGTTAGGGCTACTGGAGATTGCTGAACTTTGACTATTATTTGAATAAGTATTGCAGACTGTTTTGAGCTGCTGAAGATAGCTGTTGAATACCAAGTTATTCAAGTTGACTAGAAGTCAAATAGGGGTTGTTTTGACCAAGTTTGAATTTGTTGATTTACGGTTTGCTATTGTTGTTATAAAATTACAGAATTCTGAATTGTACTATTTCTCTCTCTTGAAATATTGAAGATTAAAGAATTGATCAAAGGGATTCCCTGCATTAGGGTTTGTCCCTGTATAGCCACCACATCTTGTGTCTCTTGTCTTGGCTTCTTTTTTGTTGATCGTTTAATGTTCTATTTGCACTTTACTTTATGTTTATGTGATTTCTAAACAGTGGCTAATAAAAATATTTGAAGTAAACTGCTCTAAGAATAGAACATACCATAATTTAACATGGTATCAGAGGCCAGAAGCGAAAGCAAAAGACATAGAGACATACAAAGTAAAGCAAGTAGCCAAGTCGAGAACAAAGGTGCCCACATTGGCACCGGGTCAATTGGTTCAGGATCAAATGCTTCGTTTGCTATAGGTTTCCCTTATTGATTGGAGAAAGGACCAGCATCCCTACTGCTGTTCATCCATTCATAGGAATGATGACCCTTTTCATGCATCTTGTCGCAAACCTCTCTATATCTTGAAATAAGAAGAAATTGGGGGAAGCTTATGACCCTTAACGAGCTGCGACCAATAGCAGCAGTTCAAGGAAAGCAAGCATATTGATGTGTAGAGATACAGATCCATAACTAGTTCAAGTTCAAATTGGAACACGGTACTATGATCGATATACAGAACCTGTTCCCAAGTGATATCGATAGCCAACATCCAAGAAAGTAGTAGTATCCCTCCTAGTTTGAGAGTCAACACTTGTCCTAGCATCTATTTTTTCTTTTTCCAAAGGTAGTTGTGATGGCAAAGTTGTATAAGATCAGTCTTCCCCATTGTGGGTGGGAATAGTGCTTCGTACGGTTCAAGATCCGGCTAGTGCATATTGAGACCCAGAGATCATTAATGACCCACTAGAAAAAGAAAACAAGCATATGAGGGCGTATCTTCTTTCTCCCATTTGGTTTTGTGTACAACATACTAGAAACTAGCCAACAGAGTTTATCTAGTTGATACATCCAAAAGGTCAGGTTAACAGAGGATCACTTTCCATCCCAGTAGCCAGGTTTCTTAGGCGAATTTCTATGGTGGCCTTAACAGTCGAGTGATGGCAGTCTTTTAGTCGAGAGTTCGCTTACTCACCCTGCTGGCCCTTGATGCTTATTGGGTGGCCCCTCTCAAATAAGTAACTAAAGGCTAGTCGAGCCATGCTTACGCATCTCTCCTTTTAGTCGAGTGATTTTCATTCCTCTCTATTGTATATGAGTTTATGGATAAGAAATACTATTAAGACATCCTCATCAAAAGAGAAGGTTCTACTCTATTGGACCAGGGCTAACTGACCTCATGGCTTGCCTATTTTTCTTTACATGGTTTAAGTTAATAGGGTCTATTATGTCGGTTGAGTGGAGTTGTTTTTCTCAGTCTGGGTGGTTAATACATATATAATAGACTCTACATGAAAGGGAGAATAGTTGGCCATATTATATACATATTAACGAGTTGAGTGCTAGCTATCCCCCTTAACCGACATCTTCCCTCGACCTATGGGAAAGTCAAGCCCTCTCCCCTCGACCTTACTGCTTTGGTAAGAGGTTTCCATCTGCACAGGATACAGGCAGCCGCAGGACAGTCTAGCCTCTCTATACTATCCTATCATCTGGCTAAACCTTCCAGTGCTACTAAGCAAGTCTCAGGCACCACCTATTAGACGAAGCTTTTTGATTGAGGAATGGATCCTTGACTTGTAGCTTCTAATCCTTACCTCTTGCTACGGGAAAGGTATAAACTTCCCTTCATTATTCATTGTGTGTATGTGTGAGGGTTTAGATAGGGGGTTGCTTTATATTCATGAGCGTCGTGCTGCAGCATCGACCGAGAGTTCTGGTGGAACTAGGTGAATGGGAGAATAGAACATGAGGACTGCTTGACTTGAATGGGTTTAATCCCCTTAGATATATAGGGGAACTTGCCAATGACATCAATTTGAAAGATGTTCTATATGGGTTTCAGAGATCCATTAATCGTTGCTCCAGCCACATAAAGAGATAGATGTTCCTTGGGTTTGGGAGAAGGTTGACCGATTGGCAACCACATGGGACGGACACGGATGCTGTGATACAAGTTCAGCCGGTACTTCGAATAGAGAGTAAGAGGATTGGACATTTATCAGTTGTTGGATCAAAATCCTATAGGATTAGAACGGGAGATAGGATAAGGATTGGACTCTGCAGCATGGTGTATGCCGTGTTATTCGATAGCAAGCCCTATATAGATCAACATTTGTGATATGTCGAACAACATTGACTAGGTCAGCAGATTCCTGAGATCGATAAGATCCAGTTGTTGATCGGGATGTTCCATATCGTACAGAGTAGGTTTTTGACCTTTCGTATCCATCCACCACTATGTAGTAGTAGAGTAAAATAAGGTCGGGTGATCAAAAGGAGATGCAAAGAGTTCAAGATGCATATTCTCTAGGTGATTGAATTGGTCAGAATGACCTATGCCAGTGCCTGTGAATGACTCGGTTGAAGTCTAGATAACCTCGACCCCTTCTTTGTAGAGATCTATGCCCAATTCCATTATCGATGGATGCCCAGCTCCCATTCGAGTCACCACCTCCTTCTTTCCCATCAAGAAGGCCTTGTTGCATAAGTGTTCTCTTTGCATTTGGTTCTAGTGTTCCTATGATGTTCCATTTGTAGATGTGCTAACTAATGTTCCATCACGTGTTTCTGTAGTTACGACATTCTCTATTCACATTGAATGTGTTCGATTGGCTATTCCAAGAGGTTGACTTTCTACAATACATATTGTTTGCTTTTCCATCAATTGTTCCTAGGAGAGTAGTTCTCTTTTCAATATTCAATGTTTCTAAAATCATTTTATCATCAAATTCTCCGAAAAGTGAACCTAGCATAAATGTATATAATATATGCATCAAATTCAATGAAATGTGAAACAAACATAAATGCATAATATAATCATCAAATTCAGTTCAATGTTGAAATGTGAAGATGGCATAATCACATATAATATATTCATCAAATTGAATCAAATTTAGTGAAGTGAAATGTGAAACTAGATGACATAATTACGTATATAATAATAACCTCACCGACCCTAACTAATCTTCCTTTCTCACTCCCACTAGCTCTCTCCACTTTCCTCACTGCTTTCATCTTTGTTCACCCCTCCTACCTCTTTCTCTTTTAGCATGGGGCGAGGTTGCTATTCTCCCATATCCCCTCCTTTTTCTGTCTGATTTCTTCCCTATGTTTCTAGGTGAGAATTAATCTCTTCACGTGCAATCAGGGGATTATCACGAGTGTGGGTTTCTTATAATAATCACGTGTGTGTTACGCATAATAGTACTAATCGTGGTAAGAGTAAGTTAGGAAGGTAAGTATAGGGGTAATTGTATGTAGGAATGTAAGTAAGCATCTAGTGTTGTATCGAGTGAATGGATGTCAAACCAATCCCATCATTCCCAATCCCTGCATTAATTGCAGCATTGATTAATCACATTCAATCAATGCCTGACTTAACTCAAGCATTGATGAAATAAAGCATCAATTCAATCAAGAAATCCCATCCCATTCAAGAAATCCCTCCCCCTCGATTAATTGCATCATGGATTAAGAAATCCCTCGATAATTAATCAATTCCAATCAATTCATTCAAATCAATCAATTCATTTTCATGTGATATTGATGGGATAACTTTCTGCTAGCATTATCCTCCCTAGAATTTCTGGTAGCTAACCCTTCTGGTAGCATTATCCTAGCATTTCAGGTATGGTGGCTAAATCGAGAAAGTTGTGGCTTGCTGAGTGATTCTCAGGAGGGTCTGTCTATTGAGGGAAGGGATCCCGGATGAGGCGAATATTGTATCTGAGGCTGTCAAACTTCTAAGCGATAGGGAACTTAATGAGAGAGGCAATAGAGAAAGCTTTTGCAAGTATTTGTGCATGACTAAAATGCTCGTTCAAAGGTTGGAATATTTGACCAAAGAAGGTGCCTCTAGCATTCCCGAAAGTGGCATGGTGGGATTAATGAAATTCATTGAATATCTGTTTCACCTAAGGTAAGATGAGAGCATTATTGGTGAAGCTAAGCTCATGTGATGTTAGTATTCCGGCTCTTCTTTGGCTCCCATGACATCTCAAGGAGAAGAGGTGCTTAATGATACTCCAAAATAGAAATATTCTGATTCTCTGAGTCTATAGGTTTCGGGCCCATGTGTCAAATGTGACTCCATGATCTAATGGGTGGAGGTTCTCTAATGGGCTTGTACCACTCGCATAATAGCTTAGGGGGTATCCAAAGTAACTAAACAATCTGATGGGTAAAAGTGGCAGGATTTTTTCTGGTGCACCTTACACATATTTCTTCGTCGATATGCTATGTGCCCCTGGTGCACGCATCTATTTCTGGGGCTTTTTTCTTGTGAGGCCTAGTGCTCTCTAAAGAGGAAGGTGTCTCCAAAGATCTATTTTCATCTCTGTCCTTTTGTATCCACTAGGAGTCTGGGTAGTTGGTGTCTACTGGTTCCCCCCTTTGAGAAAATATTCATTTTATTTCTTTCCAAATTCCTGGTTCTATTTGGTGTGAAGGAGGCTCTCTGACCACAATGAATTGGGTTTGGAAGGCTGTTTTGTTTTCTCTTCCAAATCAAATGCACATCTCATGGAGCTAGTTATGCTGGTCTAATCAACTGTGTGTGTGAGGCTTCTATTTTCTAGATTGAAAATCTCTGTTGTTTCAAAGGTCATAAAGGAGATAAGGTGTGTTGCAGTCCGGATGGCATGCTTTCCCTTTTAATGTATCTAATGCGACAGTTCGAGCCTGAATGCGTACCATGCCTGCCTGAACAGTTCATGTTTCTAATTGGAGCCTGTGCATAATGTCCCTTAAGATTTTTGCGATACTTACTAGGTTGATGGTCATGTGCTGATGAGGTATTAGGCTTGGTATGTCCGTTAAGGAATTCCCCGGAAAGACTAGGCTGATGAACTTGGACTGTTGCATACTGACTAAGCTAATGATCTTGGCATGAATAGTAAATAAAGATGGGAAAGACTAGGCTGATGAACTAAAGCTAGGCTGATGTTAGGCTGAGGAACTTAATATATGGGTATGGGGCTAAAGAAATTAAGCAATCTTGGGTTGATATTTTCTTACATCCGAGCTCTCAATTAGGAGGGAATTATCTCTAAGGGAGTGTTGTCTCACCGAGGTAGTGCTCTTCTCAAAGTTCCTAGAGTTGAGGCGCTTTGATGAAACTGAATTGAAATCACATATATATAGTTTATCATTTTCAACTTGGCGGAGGTTTTCACATATTTCCTACTAATTTGGCCATTTTGGGAGGCGGGAGGTTTTCACATATTTCCCCCTCCTAATAGTCGAGCCCGCCTTCCTTGATGCTTATTGGGTGGGGGGTGGGGGTTCCTTCAAGTTCCCTCTTTGGGGCCCCCCCCTTTCTTTGTCGGGAGAGTGGGTTCATAACCTCACCCTACCCCAAAGAGATTGCTCTTCTCTACCATGTTACTCTCCACGGGTCGAGAGTTCGTCTGGCTCACCCTCACCCTACTCATTTTTCCATTTTGGGAGGCGAAGGTTTTGAAAAGTCAGAGTTCATGTTCTAAGTCTAGTTTGAGGTTAAAGTAGCTGGCTTCAATCAGTTGAGGGATGTCGTATTTCTTCGGCTCAGAAGCACAATCAATGGTTAGGACAAATCGTATTTCAAAGGTGGCTTTATATTATTTAAGTCCAGTCGGCAGCTAACCTTTCTCCTCGACCTCGTTTATCAGCTATAATGTTAGTCATGTCCATTCCTGCTTCACCAACTGTAGTTAAGGCTAGTGAAAGGTAGAGCTTTCAACAGAAGAACATGACCAGAGCCCAAGCAAGAGCAAGAGCTAGAGCAATCACCGAAGGCTGTTGAAGTAATCTTAACGAAGTCATGGGGTCCTCATCACACTTCCCCATTGAAGACAAACTTTGTGAGAAGTCTGACTATCATGGATGGAAGATGCCTCTCAATCTGACATTAGAAGAGCAGGAAGCGTTGGACCATGTGAGAGGCAGAATTGTTGAGCCTCCATCAAATTCATCCGCTGCTATAAGGAACAAGTGGACCAGGGGAGAATTTGAAGCAAAGAAGTTCACCTGGGCTTCCATCTACAAGCGCTTGGTGGGCTATGTTTTCAAGTTGACCACCTCCAAGGAAATCTACGTAGACTAGTGATTTTATTTAAAGTTAATGATGCAAATCAACTTTTGTTCCTTATAAATAAGATGAAGGAAATTAAGAAGGGAAAAGATGAAAGTATGCAAGAATATTTCTTAAGGATCACCAAGATCAAGGATGATCTCCTGTCTATTGGGGAAGTAGGTCCTGACAAGGAAATGACCATCACAACTCTCGAAGGGTTTCCTCTTGAATGGTATATATTCAGGACTACTCTTCCCAACAATAATGTAATTCTCATATTTGAGGAGTTGATGGCACGATTCATTCACGAAGAAACAAGGATGAAAGAGAAAGAAATGCACGCACTTAAAGGCAATCCCGCTACATTTTCTTCTCATGCTAAAAGAAGAAACCATTCCAGAGCTAAATCCAAAGGAAATTTTGAACTGAAAGGTGGAGGAAAAGGACACTGATAAAATTGCAACAAAATGGGCCACTATGCGAGGGAGTGTCGTGATAAAAGGGACTGACAACATGACGATGGTCAAAATCACTTTCAAAGCATTCAAAGGAATGGCAAGTCCAATGGAAGAGGTAAAAGGAATGATGGAAATCAAGGAAAAGGTCAACCATTCAAGAAGGCAAGAAACTCGAGGTATGAATCTAAAATTGTTAATAATAAGCAAGATGAATATTATCTACCAGCAACCCTCTCTGCTACTGCTCCCTTGGACTCGTTGGGAAATTGGCTTATTGATAGTGGTGCCTCAAGGCACTTCACTGGTTACAAAGAATCTCTCTCTAATTTGATAGAGAAGGAGACCAACCTGGAAATTTTTCTTGGGGACAACTCAAAATATCCGTGAAAGGCACATCGAATGTCACTCTTCAATTGAATTAGAGAAATTCAATTCATTTACAAGAAGTCCTATATGTACCTGATCTAAAAAATAACTTGGTGTCCATTTTGGCAATGGAAGACAAAGGCTACAAGGTGGCCTTCATCAATGGCAAGGTACGTGTATGGAAAAAGAACTTTAAAGATGATTTCACTCTTGGGTTTCGAGTTGATTCATTATATCAGGTTGGAGGAAGTCCACTGGGTGTCATGTCTTGTGATACATCTCTTCAGTTCGAACTATGGCATCGAAGGTTTCTCAGCTTCATTATAAATCTCTACCTGGTGTGAGAAAAATGGTGACCGGGATGCTCGAGTTCAAATTAGAGCAAGAAGGTGTATGTTGTGGATGTGATGAAGGATAGCTAAAAGGGGACCATTCCCCTCAAGCCAAAGAAAGACATCTGATATATTGCAGTTGGTTCACTTAGACATATATTGTATGATGCCTGTGAACTCCTTGGGAGGATATTTATATTACCTCACTTTTACAGATGATTATTCTCGCAATACTTGGATATACTTCTTGAAAAATAAGGATAAAGTGTTCTCTTGGTTTCATCACTTCAAAGCCTTGATCGAGAATCAAACCAAAAAGAAGATCAAGACCTTAAGGATTGATAATGGGACTGAGTATGAATCCAATGAGTTCCATGACTTTTGTAAAGAGGCTGACATTAAGAGGGAGACAACAACACCATATACTCGTGAGCAAAATGGTGTGACAGAAAGGAAGAATTGTACGATTATGGAAGTTGTCTGTGTTATGATCCATGATCAAAGACTTTCAAAGTTTCTATGGGTCGAAGCTGCAAATACCTCTGTATATGTGCAAAACCGATGCCCTCATCAAGCATTGGGTTCCAAGACTCCGGAAAAGATGTTCACTGGTAAGAAACCAGATGTATCTCATTTTAGAATTTTTGGAAGCCTTGTATATTTTCATGTGTCGAAAGAGAAAAGGAATAAATTGGCTGCATCTGGAAAGAAAAGGATCTTCATGGGCTATTGTGAAAATACTAAGGGCTATAGAATCTATGTGGCTAGTCAAAGGGAAGTTGAGATTAGCCATGACATCACCTTTGATGAAGATATGGCTCTTAGAAAAGTTGACAATCTTCTTACTCTAAGGGAATCTAAAGAAGTCGACACGAGGAAACTGGAGGAAATGGAAGTTGAGATGATAACCGATGTGGAAGAACCTATGGATCCTATTGATCCCACTCTGCAAGAGCCTTCCTCATCTAGGAATAGGCCTTCATGGCTTAGCGGGACACTTCAGGATGCTAAAGGACACATTGCACCCTGAGGGACTTTACGGGAAAGTAAGAAGCCGATTAGGTATCAGGGATACTTGAACATCATGAGCACGATCATCCAAAATGAACCTTCATCATTTGTAGAAGTTGTCAAGCATCATGTTTGGAAGGATGCTATGATTGAGGAATATGAGTCCATCATGAAAAATGGTGTCTGGGATGTGGTCCCCATACCCCAGGACAAAGTTGTTGTTACTTCGAAATGGCTTTACAAGATAAAGCATGGAGTTGATGGAAGTGCTAAAAAGTAAAAGGCTCGTTTTTTCACTCATGGCTTCTCTCAAAAAGAAGGTATAGACTATGACGAGATATTTTCACCTATTGCCTGATATACCACCATTCACTCGATCATAGCCCTTGCTTCTTTGAAAGGATGGAAGCTACATCAGATGGATGTCAAGACAACATTCTTGCATGGTCCAATCAGAGAAGAAGTCTATGTGGAGAAACCCAAAGGATTTGAGATTCATGATTAGGAATATCATGTGTGCAGGTTGAAGAAATCCCTCTATGGGCTGAAGCAAGCACCCGAGCGTGGTATGAGAGGATCGATAGCTACTTGATGAAGTTGGGATTCACTAGGAGTGAAGCTAACCCTAACCTTTACTTTAAGGTTAATGATGACAAACCTATCATACTGGTGTTATACATTAATGACCTCTTTCTAACAGGTACAGACCCTCTCATTCACAAATGTAAGAGGGAGTTGGCTTCTGAGTTTGAAATGAAGGATCTAGAACTGATGCACTATTTACTAGGACTGGAAGTCTGGTAGAAACAAGAGGAGATTTTCCCATCTCAAGGAACATATGTGGTGAAGATATTGGAGAGATTTAGTTTCATAGACTACAAGCCCGTGACTACCACGATGGAGCTTGACTTGAAGAAGTTAAGTGGTAGTGTTGCCGAACCTGTTTTACAAAATGCTATCGAGTATTGTCAACTCATCAGAGTATTGATGTTCTTGGTGAACTCCCGTCCATATATATGTTTTGTAGTCAACACATTGAGTCAACATATGGTTGAGCCTCACCACACACAATATATTGGTGCCAAGAATATGTTGAGATATCTTTGTGGCATAATCACTCATGGGTTGAGACACACTTCTAGAAATGTGAGACTACATGGATATACTAATGTTGATTGGGCAGGTAGTGTGGCGGACCGAAAGAACACTTCCAAGTGCTATTTCTCTTTAGGAAATGCCTCAATATCCTGGATGAGAAGGAATCATAAGTTGGTGGCTTTGAGCACCGCTAAGGCAGAGTACATTGCTGCTAGTATGGCCTCTTGTGAGGCGATCTAGTTACGAAAGCTCTTAAGTGAGCTGTTTGGATTTACATTGGATACTACCGTGATCCTGTGTGACAACTAGATCGGGATTCATTTATCAGAGAATCCTATATTTCATGATCGCTCCAAGCATATCGATATCAGGTACCACTATATCCAGGATATGGTGCAGTGAGGATCAATAAGGCTCCAACATATCGGTACAAATGAGCAAGTCAACGACATTTTGATGAAGCCCTTGGGAAAGGTCAAATTATTGAATTTTTGAGAATGACTTGGTGTCGTTAAGAGACCCTCTTATGAGGGTCGTGTATGATGCATATATTGAGCTTTGGGAGCTCTAGGGGGTGTGGGATACTTCTTGGAGCGATATGTGACCAGAGGGCGACTCACCCTCCCCTCATGGTGTGCTATGTACGTGGTCAAAGTTTCAACCTTCCCTTGTGACACCCCATGGCGACTGTGGGACAGGATGATTAGTTCACCTATGGGCTAGGATGATTAGTTCTCCCGTGGTGACTGTTGGATAGGATGATTCGTTCTCCTGTGGACAGGATGATTAGTTCTCCTGTCGAGGCATCCTACCCATGCAGTCTAGGTCTCATGGGAGGTACCTCTCATGTGATCAATGAGTATGGAAATGGCATTAGGGACCATTAGTAGTACTATAGATGGACGCATCGTTGTATCTATCGTACTCTCTATGCTAGGATGACCTCCATTGATCTAGGATCAATGATACTGATATGGGATCAGTGAGAGTGGTATGACACACTCTGAGACTAACTTCGAGTTAGTAGAGGATGGTATGATACATCCTCGATCATTTCTTCTTCTTGATAGTTTAGCAGAGTAGATCAGAGCAGAGCCAAGTAGTGCAAGATAGTTCATTTGATGGCAGGGATAATACCAATGGTCACGAAGATTAGCAAATGGACTTCTCCCTAGTTGAGACAGAGTGTTAAAATTGGCAACAAGGGACAAAATCCATGTGGGCACCTTATTTATGGCAACTAATATTTTTCCTAGATTCCTCTTGTTGAGAGGTGTAATATTTATCTAAAGATCATCCAATTCTGAAAAGTATTTATGGAGATATGAATTTATTTGTATTTACTTGACAAATTGTCAAGGTCAGCCAATAGCTAAATGTGTGGCACACATGCCCAAAAAATCATATAAGTACAAGTGAGGTTGATTCATTATCAACTCATCTCATCTCAACTCATATTCTCTCTCCTCATCTTATTAGGCTAGCAAAGGAGGAACTTCTCTCACACGTACAAGAATAAGGATGAATTAGGTCAGTGTTGACTGAACTAGGGCAACGTTGACTCATTTAGGGCAACATTGACTTTCTGGGAAGCGTTGAATTTTTCTAGCACTGCGTTGACAAAGTGTTGGGCTATTTTATGGAGCATTGACCAAGGGATGACCTACGCTAACTTTTTGGGGGTTGCGTTGACCTGAATGTTGACCAGCGTTGACTAGTTAGGGCTGATGCAAATTGCTGAACTTTGACTGCTATTTGACTTAGTATTGAGGACTGTTTTGGGCTGCTGAAGATAGTTGTTGAAGATTGAGTTCTTAAAGTTGACTAGAAGTCAATCCGAGGCTGTTTTGACCAAGTTTGACTTTGCTGATTTAGGGTTTGTTGCTATTGTTATAAAATTACAAAATTTTGAATTGTACTATTTCTCTTTGTTGAACTATTGAAGATTAAAGAAGAATTGATCAAAGGGTCTCCCCGCATTGGGGTTTGTCCCTGGCTAGCCACCACATCTTGTGTCTCTTGTCTTGGCTTGTTTTTTGTCGATTGTTTAATGTTCTATCTGCAATTTACTATGTGTTTATGTGATTTCTAAACAATGGCTAATAAAAAGATTTGAAGTAAACTGCTCTAAGCATAGAACATACCGTAATTTAACATGGTATCAGAGGTGAGGTGAAGACAAATCCCAACCAAGAGCAAGAGCTAGAGAAATCACCGAAGGTTGTTGAAACAATCTTAAAGAAGTCTTGGGATCCTTAGAAGTTTAGGACTTGAAAAATTTCTAGAAATAGAAGTTTTTGTTAATTTTAAGGAAATGAAACAAAAAGGGAAGTGTTGGGTCAAGTTATGTTGATAAGAGTGCGATCATGTGTCACTGGGTGTTTGTAATCGGCTTTGGACTTGTGGACCCCATCTTCCATAAGTACATTTGGAAATGATGTTGTGCATAGTAATTCTCATCTCTGCTTACCCTGTTGACCAGGTTAAAGTGGGTAAATTTGGGGTGGGTTGTTACACCTAGGAAGGCCCACAATTGGTAGAAACAAAGTATCTGAATATGATGATTGTTAGAGATGATATCTCCAAGGCCATTGATATATTAACTTATTTATTTCTTCATCTCATACTCTTACACTTTGGATGCAACCTCTTTTTCATGTCATGTGTTATGGGTTACATAGCCTTGATCTCCTTTGTAGTATTAATTGATGGCTTAACCTCTCACCTTTTCAAAGTTGAAAGAGGAATCTTAGTAAGAGTTTCAACGTTCACCAAACTTCTCTATGATTATAGCTAAATGATTTAGTAAGGCACTCAAGGTAGCCTCAACAAATGATTGTTTTAAAACTATTCTCATTTGCAATTCTTGTCACATTTCTCATTTATTATTTGTAGATGACATACTTATTTTATCTGATGGATAAAATGGAATGGAACATAAACTTAAGGATATTATGGATATTTTTTGCACCACCATGGGCATGATAACTAGCATAGATCCATATTAATTTCAAATCTACAAGGCATTGAGAGGGATCACATCTCTTAATATGAAGAATTCTTTTAGAGTGTAACATAAGGAAAGGTTTCCACCTCAAGAGATTTTATTTCTTCAAATGTTTGGTAAATATAAATTTAAGATGGATCTATCCTATTTTTTAATAATATTATTTATATTTCTATAAGTCTTGCATCTCTAGGTATAAAAATATTCTTATTTTTATTTCTATTAAAATCATAATGATACATTTTACATATATATGTGCTTCACATTGTGTGTGTGTGTGTGTGTGTGTGTGTGTGTGTGAGAGAGAGAGAGAGAGAGTTTCAATCTAGTCAAAATTAGGTTTTATTGTTATTAATTTTTTATCCACCCCTTCATCTAATGTGCCACTACAATGTATCCCCCAATATTATGTTGGAAAGGGCCTCTTGGTGCAATAAACCCAACCAAGTCAATGGTAAATCGTTAGACCTTTTTTTAAGTTAAGAAAGTATATGTCATTAACACTTTCAGCTTTTCTATATTAGCTTTCAACATTTGTTTCAATATATATTGATTTCAACTTAAATAACAACCTCTGACTTAAGGGTGATTGAAAGTAGCTTATTGCAAATATTAAAGAAAGGATAAATATTTGGTGCAACAAATGTCTATTCTAGGTAGGATGCTTATCCTTGATGAAACTCATGGTCAATGCCATTCTAATTTACTAAATATTCATTTCTTGTCTCCCAAAATGATTCATTGAGTGAATTTGATAGAATTTTTATTAGTTCATTTGGTTAGGGTATCAAGAAAAGGCATGAATGCCAAGAGTATATTGAAAAAAAAAATTGTTCCAACATATCAAGGTGGATGGAGAATTGAAAATATATTCATATTCTTAGAATCCCTCACTACTAAGAACGTTTGGAGAATACTATGTGAAAAATAAATTTGGGTCTAAATCATCAAGGACAAGTATCTAAAATACACCATGCAAGAATGGGTTCACCACCCCCCCCTCCCCCCACCCCTAAAAAAAAAAAAATCTCAAAACTCATTGATCATATGGAACACCACTATAGCCACATTTCCTGTGATTGGGATTTGGTTAATTTAGTGAGTAGGATAGGAAGATAAGGTCCAAGTAGGTCGTGACCCCTAGATCTAAGCAACAATTCAAATAGGTTTCCTATTCCTTTCTTCCAGTATATTTGATCAAAATGGTTTTACACCTTAAGAAAAAATGCTCGAGGGATGGAAAGGAACAACCACCAGTAGTAGTAGCTCTCATGCAAAGAGATAGAGCTCAACAAAAATCATGACAATACTTGGCAAGCCTATATAATCTTTCTTATAAGATGTAATGTCCTTATAAATGATGAGGGACATAAGATCATTTTGTTCTTGAATCCTTGTAGTGGATATGAGCCTAAATAAGGAATAAGGCCCTAGTATTGGAAGGCTTAGAGAAACCATGAAGCTTAAAGAATTTATGTGGTTCATTTTCAACAATGGGTACATCGCTTGTGACATAATGAAAAAGGGAAGTTTCAAAGGTCCATGTATATGCCGCTTTTGTGACATAGATATTCAAACCTACAACCATCTTATCATCTCCAGACCTTCTCAAAGCAATTTTTGAAAGAAATTGAAGGACTAAATAGACTATGCAATACTTGGATAGCGGACTCCATCGATAAGGCCTTAAGAAAATAGGTTCAAATCAAGGCCAAAATCCCATTTATAGCCTTCCCTCTCATCTTCACCTATGAAATTTGGTTTTCTATAGTACAAAACTTATCGAAAGTAAGGATATTGTTCACCTCAATTGTTCCTCTAAAAATCTAAATATTTTAACTACCTTTCTAGGACTTCCGCTTCTCCTCTTCACCTTTCTTTTGGAAACTCTTTAATGGAGCCTCACATGACAATATATCTCGAAAAAAAGAAATGATGGGGATTTACCATCCTCTTCTCAAATCATATAGATTCTTTCATATATGAAATTAGCGAAATTATAAACAATTCCAATGAGCTCATGACACTATAATCAGTTCTCTTAAAACTTCAAAACGATGTTATACCTATAAATCGTAATCTACTCTTAATTATTCAAATATATATATATAAACTACTTACTTCAACCTTTTATCTCTAAACACAAAATATTTACAATCTACTTTCTCTCGCATTTCTTTTGGAAAAATACTTTACAACTAAAAGATTATCGGAATAAGAAACTTGAAACGTTTTCCTTCCTTCAAGGCAATTTTTATTATTATTATGAATCCTAAATCTGACTTCACTATTTCATATTTTCTTGACATAGGAATGAGAATAAAAATAAGTTAACAGTTACACATTTTTGGGACTGTTTAAAAAGTTGTACTTATTAAAGGAAAACTACATTGGTATTGTTTTTTATTATCTTTAACTAAATTACATTATCCTTTCGCAAGCACTGCTTAGGGGATGCTTGTGGTCCTTTCGATTATGATCGCTGAACAAGTTCAGCGAACGACGTTTCAGAACATGCAACTAAACAATGTCATCACGACATTGCATCGCATCTTGCCCTCCCGATTAATAATTGCATCAAGCCAATGATAACGCCCGAACAAAAGACGTCACTGAACCAATAACTCAATGAAAGCAAACGACATGCTTGTGGCATGCAGTGCAGAGACATTAAAATTGACGTTGTTGATATAATTTTCCTGCCATAAACAATGGCCAAAGGTTATAAATAGATCCAGCCAGGGATATTGAGGCTCAGAATTGCACTTGCAGCAATTGAGCTCTACTTTTCAGCTCAAGCAATTCGACGGTGGTGATAGTGAAGATGAAGAGGGCCAGCATTTCAATGGCGCAGGCAGTGCTGTTTGCAGTGATTGTTGCGGCAGCCATTTTCGTTCAGCCTGGAAAGTGTCAGAGGCCGGGAGAGAAGGTGCAGTGCAAAATAATGGGAACGCCATGTTTTATGGATATTCTTTCCTGCCCCGACGATTGCCCTGAACTTATACCAGAGAACAAAGATGTCAAGAGCTGCTACGTAGATTGTTCCATTGACTGCAGTGCCACCTGTTGAAGTAGGGTATTTATATCTAATGATTACAAATCAAATTAATTTTCTCGATAGCTGTGATTTGTAAGAGGTTAATTTTAACTTTGAATCTTTGCAGGTATTTGAAATTTGAATTTTTCATTCTAACAGGAAATTGTTTTTATATTTGAATTGGGGTTAAAGTTCGTTATATATATATAAAGAAGTTATATATTATACTTTAATAGGAAATTAAAAAATAAAAAATATTTATGGTTTAAGTAGGTGTTTATTATTTTATTTAAAACTTGTAAGATTTGTTCATTGTTTACTAAATGTATATTATTATTAAATAAATGTGATATTTTGAAGTATAATTTTAGTGTTAATTATCATTTGGCTTGCACCCGAGTAACTAAGAATGAAAATGTCAATATTAATTTAATTTTTCATCATGCGAATGTCCACTGCAACATTTTAAGATTATAATACAATTTAGTTGAGACAAATAGAGTGTATTTGAAATTTTCAAACCATTATACAATTTAATTTAAAAAAAAAATGCCACCGTTGTTTACAACGTATATTTAGTTTAAATAAAGAATTTATAAATATTAGTTTAAATTATTTTTAAATTAAATTTTTGGTGGTGGTGTGTGGTGGTGGTGGGGAAAAATTGGTCTATCGAACCTAAAGAAACAAATTATTTATTTTGATTTAAGATTTTATTCCTATGCTCAAAAAGGTTGGAGAGAAACCTCCAGAGCTCACTATAATTTTGAGATTGTAAAAGGCGAAACAAATTATTTATTTTGATTTAAGATTTTATTCCTATGCTCAAAAAGCTTGGAGAGAAGCCTCCCGAGCTCACTATAATTTTGACATTGTAAAAGGCTAGGAAGGTATTGTGAAACTGAGATATAATGTGGTTGTACGTGGGGCACTCTAAGAGGAAGTGGTTTTCATCCTCGATGTTCCTATTCTCACATATATGGCAGATCCTTTCCATCCATGGTGTTTTAGGAACTGCCCAACGACCTGATTCGTTATGGAGCTCATGAGAATTCGTTCTAATCTTTGCTATATTAATTTTCTTCTTTGAGTTAGTTAAAATAGAGAGATACTTTTGATCTTCTAGGGTGGAGTTGATGACCTTCTTTTAATAACTTAATTTTCTTTTATCCACTAAATCTTTCTCACACCACATTTTTTCTTTGAACTTAGAAGTAACAATATGTTTAATGTTATTAATGTTTTGCAATGCATCATTCTCGTTGATCTCCCAATAGTTTAACCACGTCCTTGTGTCTTGATGCCACCCCCGATTGAGCCTTAGGTGGTTTTGGTTGGAATTTAAAGCTAACTTAGGAAGTCTATGATCGTCTATGTCATTGAGTGTGTGCTTGTACAACAGAAAGTTAATCATAGCTAGGCTCTCAATAGGGGAAAGACCCGCGTCTATAAGGAGAATAGGATAAGGTGTATTACTTTTAATTTTCAGGTTATAAGTTATAAAATGCTTCTGGATTTGCTCAATCTTTCTCCATGATTCTCTAGAGATGCTACAACCCCAAACCTCATAGCCATATAAGATAATAGGAGTGACTAAAGTTTCAAAGAGGAACTTTTTTTTATCCCACACTACGAGGTTCATTGTTTTACAATTATTTTCAATAAAATGAGATTTCCACCCCCCAATAATCCTTTTCTCAATGCTATGGTTCCAGTTGAGCTTGTGATGAATATCAATTCCTAAGTACTTGTAAGAATACACTTCCTCCAAGTTATTATTGTCATACATAAAATTAGCGTAAGTTTCCTTCTTGGATTTGATAATCATAACTTTTGTTTTTTCATTGTTAACAGTCATACCCATGGTAGAGAAAAAATCCTTAGGAAGCCTGAGTTGCTTATCAAGATCAAATGGGCACCTTGTGAAAAGAGCAATATCATCAGCATAGAGAAGAAGGATGACGACTATCCCAGCTAAGATCATGCCATCACATCTTGCTTCCTCTAAATAGCCTTCGAGCTTATCGATGTAAATGCCAAATAGGGTAGGGGAGAGGGGGCAACCTTGTTTAACTCCGATGTTACACTTAATATATTTCGACCACCCCTCATTGCTCTTTAACTTGGCAATTACATTCTCGTATAACCTTATAGCGACAACTCTCAACTCGAGAGGAACCTTTAGCTCTTCTAATATATTCCAAAGGTTGTATCTAAGAACCGTATCGAAAGCCTTTCTAAAGTCAACAAAACAACAAAATAAATTGGATTTATCATTATGACATTCCTCCGCAATGATCTTAAGCATAACGAGGTGGTCTGTTGTTGAGTGATGCCTTCTAAAACTTGCTTGGCTTTTAGCTTGCTTACCTTCACTTTCAATCCATATGCTCAACTTCTTTTCCAAAATACTACCATATAACTTGGCTAAGAGAGGGTTGATCATAATTGTCCGATAATTAGAGGGGTTATTTGTATCCTCACTTTTAAAAATAGGGATAATGAGGCTCTCAGTCCAAGGTTTAGGGAACTCTTTCTTGACTACTTGATTGAAAAGCTTGTGGATGTGGGGGATGAGGACAAGACCTCCAATTTTTAAGATTTCCGTCTGGTAACCTTCAATGTCATTAGCTTTCCCATTAGCCATGTGATTAAACCCAAACTTAATGTCTTATAAAGAGAAAACTTCTTTCGTTGTGAGCAGGGTTTCCAAATTATCCATGAAATTTGGAGATTCAAAAAGATTTTTAAGATAAGAATTCCAATTGTGAAGAGCAATTTTATTATTATCTTTAGTCTTCCTAGTCAGAATATGCCTCCAAAATTTCTTAGGAGCTACCTTAGAGAGGTGTAAGAGATTCTCATGTCTTTGACGAATGTACTGCCTCTTTTTCCTTTTAGTTAGAGCTTTGTATATTTTTATATTGTCCATTTTAAGAGATTCATCAACAACTTCCTTAATTGCTCTCCTCGCACTTTTACAATCTTTGTCATACCATGGAATGGTTTTGCTATTTCTTTTATTATTTGAAATTTCAATTGAGAACTTGTTAATAGAATATGAGATGGTTGTAGTAAAATTATGATAGAGGTCTTCTATGTTGTCTATACTAGATAAAGAAAGCAAATAAGTTTTTAATTCATTTAGAAAGAGATCATTTTTATTTTTATCAAATATTAAGTTCTTTTGGTTGTAAGTATTATTTTTTGTGGGAACTCTATGCATGAAAAAATTGAGAGTTATAAGTAAAGGCCTATGATCAGAGTCAGGTTTGTGGTCATTTAAGATGTCAAAATTTATTATTTCATTGTATAATGGGATATTGGAATTAACGTAGTCTACCATGCTGCTACTAACTCCATGGATGCAGGTCATCTTGCTGGAATTGGGCCACTTCTATTATGAGATCTTGAGCACTACAGAGCTTGACTAGCTCCGACCCAAACAAATTTTCCCCAAGGTCTTCAGAGCTCCTTTTGTACCTACTAGCGAGAGTAGGGTCTTCGTCTAACCAAAGAGGATTATGGTTGGAATGGTTGCTTAGAATAATAGCTTGGTTGTTTGAAGTTTGAGCATTAAAATCACCTATTAAAAGGATATTACCGTCATTCCTTAGGCTACAAATATTATTCTCTAAACCATTGTAAGGGTTAGTTTTATCTAGATTCTTATTCTTATAGAAGTTAGAATTGATGGGGGCAATATGACATATTGCTATGTAGGACTTTTTATTATTAATGTCACTGATCTCTATCCAACTATATTGGTTGTGAGGGTCTTTTTTATAAATCCTAGCATGGGGGGAGATGTTCTTCTTAATGTAACAAGTTATTCCCCCAATGCCTCTACGGGGGGATTGCTTGTTCAAGGTAGACCATAGCGTAAAGCCATCTATGTTAGGGACCTTAGATTCTTCGTGATCCCAAGTTTCAACAAGAAAAATAATATCAACATCATTTCAAACCCAACTTAGCTTGGGGCCTTTGTTCCATGGGAAGCCCTGATAGTTCCAAGAAAGGATCCGAAGCATGTTTAATTGCTATTGATTACTATATTTTTTGTTTCTATCTCTAATAAAGGCTTTTCTATTTCCGATTATTGCCCATTTTCCTTCCTTTGTAGCTTCTTTTACCTTTTGAACCTCCTTTCTTAATTCTGCTTGATCTTCTGGAATGAGATCTTCATTTATGAATATTCCCATTCCTTTTAGACTTGAGGTTTTACTAAGTATGTCGTACTTATGATCAGTGGAGCTCACCTTTATGCAGATTAGTCTTCCCTTATTCTTGGTTAATTTCCCCGACCTTGTTGCTTCTATGAGACACACTGTTTCAATTTGTAATTTATTATGTAATTCTGTCTGGGCTAAGGCTAAAGTATCCTTATCTACTTCCTCTTTTAAAACGAACATTATAAGGTTCAAGGCCCTTTTGTTACATTCGTGGTCTAATTCTATTAATTTTTTCATTTCATCTTTATTTGGTTTGATATCTAACTTATCTACCACATTATTTAGGGTGAGATGGCTATTAACTTTTTCTTCTAGTTCTTTAATCATGTATTTCATTTTAAGACTCTCTAAAGTATCAATATCTCCTTGCTAGGATGGTTGGTAAGTATCTTGGTTTTGTTTTTCTATAACCTGCAATCTAGTCTCCATTGCCTCGATTTTATTCTCCAGTAATTCTATTTTATTTTCTATTTGTTTTTGGATCATGTCTTTAAGAGATGCAAATTTATTTTCCAGCACGGCTTCTAACTCTTTTTGTAGCTTTGCTTCTTTACGTTTCTCTAAAGACTCTATATACTCATAAAGGCCTTGTAGAGTAACTATGCTAGGTCTGCCCTTGGTAATCTTTGGTAATTGTGGTGAAATATTCATACTTGAAATCATATGAGTAAATATGTATTAGAAAAAGAAAAAGATAAGGAATGTGTGCACCTGATATCAGCAAACCTGACTACAAATCACTTGTGCCTGCCGCAGCCCCAGACTGGAGATGCGGGCCTCAGAACCAGGTTTAAATGCAGAAGAATATATGTGAGCCTCTGTTTAATATGCGAGCCTCTGCCTTGGTCATATAATGACCGTCAAAACTGATCACCAAAGACGCGAGCCTTATTGTAAGGACATGCAGTCCTTGAACGCACTCTCGGCTTGAAGTGCGATGACAAATGAAGAAAGTATGAGCTCGTCTTAGCGTGCGAAGGTGTTATGTCATAATACAAGTGTGTAGGAGGAGAGCGATGAGTTTATATATGCCTGGGAGCGTGGAGGAGCACCCACAGGCCGACCAACAAACGTAGCAAGGCCGACTTGACTTGTGGGGATTTGGATGAAGGCCGACATGAAGTTTAGAAGTGTTTGCGATGGAGTTGAGGACGTGGGCAGGTTGGCTAGGAAGCCACCACCTCGCCCTGCCACTCATATATATTGGTAATGTGTGGAGGTCATTTCCATCATCGCTCAAGCAATGAACTCACTCAACATGTGAAGAAGAAGGCGTAGATCTAGTGTGGACGCAACAAAGAAGGAAGGCGCAGTTTTGGTGATGCGCCTGTTCTTGTGCAAGGCCACACGGAGGTAGCACAATCTCTTGGTTTGGGTGAGGGCGCGGGTAGAGGTTGCCCGCCAGTTGGAGAAGGGCTTGCATGGGTGTGGCTCTCAGTTGTGCGAAGGAGCGCCCGACGGTTGGACGAAGGCGTGGGCGCCCAGTTTATGCGACGACTTGGCACGGGTTCTTGGGTGACTCTGGTGAGCGACCGCCCGTCGTGCAAGTGTGCACGGTGAGACATTTGGTGAAGCCGGTTGTGCGAAGGGGGTGTCTTGGTGACTTGGTGGAGTCACCCGCCCATCGTGCATGAAGATAAGGTTTGGTTGTGAAGTGCGGAAGGCAGCTCGTGTGAGGGCGCGCCTGCCTGCCTTGGGCAAGAAAATGTTGGTTGTCGCACGGAGGTGTGACAAGATTGTAAATTTGGCTAGGTATGAAACTTGGGGTTTCCAAGTATACTTGTAAAGCATTGTAACTTTGTAAAGACTGTATAATATATTATTCAGGCAGACTCATTGTTCAGGGAGTTTCCCCTCCCTTTATACTGTGCAATTGTGTTCTTCATGTATAATTGCTGATGTTAATGAATGTGTATGGGCGTTCATTGGTATAAAGGAACATTAATAATTACTTGGTTGAGAAACACAAACTAAGTATGATAAGCGGTTAGGTGTAGTCCACCAACATAAGTATTGGTGAAAAGAAAGTGTTCGGTGGTGCCACACCTCACCTAGCACGGTTGGAAGACTACCATAGGCTTGGGGCCATGAGGTGGTATCGGAGCTGGTGAAGTGCAGAGGGGATTTGCGGACGAAGCTAATCCCACTGTCACTTCATGACAGGTGGTATCCGAGCTGATATCTAGGTTGATGAAGAAGTGTTGATCCCACTACACTATCATGAGGTGGTATCAGAGTAGCTGATTTGGGAATTGAAGGTTGAAGCTGCTACACACCTCCACTGAACTGAGGGTAGTATCAGAGCTAGTCTGAAGACTTGGAGGAGTCTTGCAGGAAGCTCGGTGAAGCAGGTGTACATACACTTGGAAACTTGGAAATTGAAGACAGTGAAGCAGGTACTTGTAGGTGAAGGAAGTTGTTTCACATACAAGTGGAACAATAGATGGTTCATGGTTTCAGGCATCTTGGTGAAGCTGTTGGATGGTCGAAACTAGATTCCGAAGAAGAAGGAAGCTGTTAACAATGGCAGCTGAATCTTAGGCTGGGTCTAGTCACGGTGCGAAGGATGCTACTATGGCATTCATTGAGAAATTATTGGAAAAGATGGAGGATTTAGAAGCCTTCTGGACTAAGAAGATGGACTTGATCGAGAGAGATCAAGAGGCCAATTCAAAGATAAAGGAAGAGCTCGATGAACTCCAGACTCAACACGAGTACACTAATCTTATGCGTACACAACTTGAAGTAAGGGTCAAGAAGGTTGAAGAGGCAAGGGACCGAGGTCTTGCAGAGATCGTGGACTTGCAAAAATCTCTTGACGAAGCGAGAGACAAGATCGCGGTGTTGAAGAAGGTTGTGAGGCATAACTCAGGTAGAGAAGTGCCTCATGTGAAAGTCAAGGAACCAGAATCTTACGATAGTGCAAGGAGTGCAAAGACTCTTGGCAACTTTCTATGGGACATGGAGCAGTACTTGGAACGATTTGGTTTATCTGATGATGAGACAAAGGTTAAGGTAGTTGCTCAGTTCTTGACAAAGGATGCTAAGATGTGGTGGCGAAGGAGGATGGATTAGATTGCCAATGGCAGTGCTGGTGACATTACTTCGTGGGATGAGATGAAGAAAGCTTTGCATACCCATTTCAGTCCTCAGGATGAAATGTGGGAAGCAAGGATGAAGATAAAGTTCATAAAGCAGACAGGGAACCTTCAGACATATCAGCGGGAGTTTGGAAGTGCGGTTCTGGAACTTCCTGACATGGCGGAGAGGGACAAGGTGTTCAATTTCATTATTGGATTGAAACCTTGGGCACACAATGAAGTGAAGGGACTGAGGATTAGAACACTTAAAGAAGATTTTGCTGCTGTGGACAGGTTAGTGGAGCATTATGATGAGACTTTTGATGATAGGAAGAAGAAGTCCGAAAATTCGAAAGAGAAGAAGAAAGAGGATGCTTCGAAATTAGATGATAAGTCGAAGACGAAGAAAGCCTTGAAGTGTTGGATATGTGCTGAACTACATACGGTGAAGAATTGTCATTCTAGATCGAAAGTGGCTGCGATTGCACAATCTAATGCGAAGAATGAAGAAGCTTCTATGGGGATGATGCAGATACTTGGTGGTGGTGCTGCTACATAGGTGATCTCTCAGAGGGATCCTGAGAGGAACAAGTTGGAGTATGTTCGGATGAAGGTTGGAGATGCTGATATACTCATTGTGGTGGATAGTGGGGCCTCTCACAACTTCATGGGAGAAGATACTGCGAGAAGAATTCAGCTGAAATTTGTATTGGTGAAGGCACAGATGAAGACAGTCAATTCTCCTCCTGAGTGTGTTCTTAGTGCAGCTAAAAAGGTGGACACAACACTTGGTGAGTGGACAGAGAAGGTCGACTTCACTATAGCATGAATAGATGACTATGAAGCTGTGCTAGGAATGGAATTCTTGAAACAATTTGATGCTATGATTGTTCCACATTTGAAGAGGATGTACATTTACGATGAAGGAAGGATGTACCCATTGGTGTACCAACCATTGGAGTGACAAAGCCTAATTGTAAGTTGGCAGTGATGCAAATGGACGGTGAGAAGCGAATGGAAGACATGAGTAAGTGGTTGTCTATGGTTGAGACAAAGCTTACCGAGCAGTCATTTGTCATCAGGACTCTTTCAGATAGTATCTTGGATTTGTCAAGAAGGCTAGAAGTGGTCAAGGAGGATGATGATGATGATGAGGCATATGTGAGACCGAATGTCTGAGAGGAGGATTGGGTCACTTATCTACAGAGGATGGAGATAGAGAATCTTGACAGATGGATTGAGATGATTAGTGAGGGTGAGCCTTTAGGCTCTACTCCCTCCACATCTTCTTAGATGACAAGAAGATGGGGCTCATTGTTAGCTACTCATGGCAATGAGTCCTTAAAATAGGTTGAGCAAGTGTGATAGATGGTGCAAAGATGGCTTGGCATCAAGCATCATGGCATGTTGCAGATGGGATGGAGTTTCCATGGACTTGAGCACGGATGAGATTCTTGGTGAGTCTAGGATGTGGCAGAATCCGAGATAGACTGGTGAAGGCATAAGGATGGACATTCTTATGATTTGAGCGTGACAGTTGGACTGATCACTCGACTAGTTCAAGTCATGAGGGCTAGCAGTGTACCAGAGAGATGTTGACATCAAGCAGGAAGGAAGGATGACAATTCACAGGATGGGACGACACATGATGGAGATGGGAGTTCTACATATGTTGCAGTGATGTTTGTTGTATGTGGAAGAGTTGACATCATGAACCAAGGAGGAGACAGTTATTGATGTTGATCTTGGTGGATGGTTACTAGAATGGTATGTTGTCGAGGACGACAACGACTTCAGGTGGAGGAGGATGTAAGGACCGATAGTCCTTGAACGTGCTCCCGGCTTGAAGTGCGATGACAAATGAAGAAAGTACAAGCTCAACTTAGCGTGCGAAGGTGTTATGTCATAATACAAGTGCGTAGGAGGAGAGCGAGGAGTTTATATATGCGTGGGAGCGTGGAGGAGCACCCACGGACCGACCAACAAACATAGCAAGGCTGACTTGACTTGTGGGCATTTGGATGAAGGCTGACATGAAGTTTAGAAGTGTTTGTGATGGAGTTGAGGGTGTGGGTAGGTCAGCTGGGCAGCCACGACCTCAACATGTGAAGAAGAAGGCGCAGATCTAGTGTGGACGCAGCAAAGAAGGAAGGCGCAGTTTTGGTGATGTGCCTGTTCTTGGGCAAGCTCGCACGGAGGGAGCACCATCTCTTGGTTTGGGTGAGGGCACGGGTAGAGGTCGCTCACCGGCTAGAGAAGGGCGTGCATGGGTGTGGCGCCTGGTTGTGCGAAGGAGTGCTGGACGGTTGGACGAAGGTGTGGGCACCGGGTTTGTGCGAAGACTTGGCATGTTGTAGATCTAACCCAGAAATATTATAGATTAGATATGAAAAGATAAGATAATGCAAATAAACCCAGAAATAGATAGAAATTCTTCTTTATCATCAAACCCTTAAGGTAGGGCAACACCATACAATCACTCCTTAAGGAAGGAGAACACTCCACAAGCCATATGCCTGTTCATACAAGATTACTTCTCTTCATATCCCTCCATGTGGAGTCTCTAGCCTCTATATAGGCCTCATACATACAATACCATGGGTCATTACCATGGTTCCCTCTTACCATCAACTAATACCATGGGCCCATTACATTATTATTAACTACTTGTGGTCCCTTACATGACATGGGTTAACCACCTTATTTATTACTATGGCCCATCCCATTATTACATTATTACCTTGGGTACCTCCCTCAGTACCCCATATTACCCCCCCTAGGTATATAACATTTTCCATATAATTGTTGTTCTCTTAAGGTTTGTAACGCCAATCTCAAATGTTCTTTGTGCTCTTTTTAATTTCTGAAATACACTAAAATGTCATATATGAATACCAACACGAAACCATCAAGGTATTTGTGAAGTATGTTGTTCATTAAAATCATGAAGGTTTTTGGTGTGTTAGTGAGGTGAAAGGGTAACCCTATGAAATCATAGTGACCAAATCTAGTTCTGAAAGTTGTTTTATGAATATCTTCATCTTTTATAAGTAGTTGATGATAATCTGTTCTTAAATATTTTTTTGAAAATATAGTGGCTCTTCTTACTTAGTCTAACATATCATCAATTTGGGGCAATCGATATTTATTATTGATAGTTAACTTATTTAGTTGACAGTAATCGATGCACATTCTGAAAGTGTCATCTTTTTTCTTGAGAAATAGTATAGCCCCCTCCCCTCAGTGTGATACATTGGGTCTGATGTATCCTTTGCTTAACAATTCATGTAACTGAACTTTTATTTTTAGGAACTCTGGTATGCTCATTTGGTAAGGAGTTCTAGACACTGGGGTGGCCCTAGGTACTAAATCGATGGAAAAATATATGTCTTTGTGAGGAGTTAACATGTGAATCTCCTCTAGAAAAACATATTGAAATACCCTAAGAATAGGTAGGGTACCTAAATTTTCATTCTTAGTCTATTGTTCATTGATTTCCACTTGCACCATGTATATCTAACATCCTTTTCTTGCATTCCTATTCAGCTGTAAAGCTGAAATTTGTTCGACTGATATTGGTTTTGTTTTACCCCTAATCAATCTGGTTTTCCTATCTTGACCAATAAAACTGATTGTCTTCTCTAAAAAATTTATAACAACTCCTTGTTTCTCCAATCAGTTCATTCATATTAATATATCATAAGGTCCTAGAGGGAGAATGTTTAAATATATTTTTGTGAGGTATATATTTAATTCAAGATGACATTATCTTATCTGAATGGCTACCTTCCTTTTGGTACCAGTGGTTAACTTTACCAACCATGCATTATGGAATTTTTCAGATTTTAATTTAAAATTTTCCACAATTTGGGGACTAACATAACTTAAACTAGCCCCAGGATCAATTAGAACAGAAGCAGATTGGATTAGAATGGTACCTTCAATCTCAATCATAGTAGATTGATGGTCAACCCTTTTGTCTTCTAATGTTGCAATAATCTTGGGAATATTATTGGCAACATCATTCACCATTGTAGCTTCATGGACTTCTTGAATGTTTTGAATAGATTGCGGATTGTGTGGACAATCTCTTAACAAGTGTGGATCACCGCATCCCCAACACTTCATCGGTTCTCTTTCCTTACCCCCAATATTTTTTTTGATGTTCTGTTCCATGGGCTTTGACCTCGTGTGGGATAGTGCAGGCTGATTTACATTTCCCTTACTAAATTTATTCCTCTGATGATCCTTCCCAAAAAATTTATGGGACGATGTTTTCTGTCTTTTTATATTCATTGTAGACTTAGTTTTGTCCTTAGTTTTCCATGGGTTTAAGCCTTCACTTCTATTTTTGAACAACTAGTAACGCAATATAGATTTTTTTTACTACCTCATTCATGGAATTAGGATTTTCAAACTCAATCAGTTTTTCGTACGGTGCTGGTAGATAGTTAAAAAATATTTGTACTTTATATCTTTATTCTATAATATGTGGGACTTACCATAATAGTTTGTAAGTTTCACTAAAAACTCGTGCATAGCCAGTTATCCTAGCTTAACCCATGGAATTACTTGGAATGATCATCATAGTATTTCTCATTCAGGTACGGAGACTTAAAATTTTTCTCAAATTCCTCCCAAGAAATTGGTTTCTCCTCAACCAAATGTAGAATTTTTGCCTCTTCCCACTAGATAGTAGCTTTTCCCTATAGTTATTGGATAGTAAGTCTAGCCTTCAAATTACTTTGACACACATATACCTGGAAATATTTTATCATGTTAAGTGTAACACCCTCCTCCCGCATATACCCAAGTAAATGACCAATCAGGGTAAACATGTGACAAGAGGCTACTATGATGGGATTCAACCTCCTAGTTGACCTTAAGGAAGTGGAAACAACAAAAACACACCATACAGACCTTCCACATCAACAACATGACTCCCAAGAATCATTCTAAACACTTTGGAAAAAAGCCCCTCGGTCCCACTGATAGTTTAGAAAATTTAACTCCCGAATGCTCTCTTGATATGGGCATGCATGCATTCAGGAGGCTTTGGATTCTTCCACAACATGGGTATTCCAACATCTAGGTAATTTTTTTCCTAGTGTTTTGCCAACATCCCCAAGATTTGAGCCACTTTTTCATTCCTAAAGGTTAGGTCACTGCTTAGAACTCAATGATACCTTCAGGAATGAAACATAACAACCACATAATGATACAAATTCAATTTCTTGAACAAGGACATGACTAGGCCCCTACTAGCCATCACAAGAATTTCATCAAACATATCAAATGTATGTAAACTACAATTTTAAACAATAGAAATGAGCATAAGGATCTCATAGTTATTTGAGAATCGCTAAGAAGAATTGCTACCTTATATCATTAGCTGTGTTATCATCTATTAGGTCATAGATACATTGTTCATTCATTTACAAATAAAAACATGAGGAGAGCCATACATCATCAGTTTCATAAAAAAATCTTATAACTAACATAATAACAATAGAAATATCAAGTATATATCAGCCATATAACCCACATATACACCAATACATTTAGACATAAGATATCAATGAAATAACCTCTTATTAATGAATACAAAATCCAACCCGTGATGGTACTACCATGTTCCACATACCCATAGAATTTCTAAGCCAATTCTATCTTCCTCCATTCACACTCCTGTCATATTCCAAGCATGAATGTGGGACGCAAACCAAAAAAAGCAACTAGGGCATCCCAAGGGTACACCACCTCACTGTCATCGATAGAAGCTAGGGTTTACTGTAATCCATCCTGAATCATTAGGCCAACATAATAAACATGTAATAGTAGGCTTTACCATGATCTCCACCAGATCACTAAGCCAAAAACAAGCATGGATGCCACCTCATTTCTCCATCTACACCGTGAGGAATTTTCTTGTCTGCTAGTCTCTCAAGCTTTACCACAATCCACATTCGATCACTAGGGCCTAAACCAAGAATCACTATCCTATCTTTATTTTATATCCCAATCCAATATTGCTAGGCCTAATGGAGAGCACCCACCTCTAAGCTTTACCATATATCTTGCCATTAAAAGGTCAAGGATTCCTAGGTTGATGGAGGCACACAATACCTATATTTACCACAACCCATAGTCCGATTCAAGAGTCACTAGGCTAGTAGCTTTACTGCAATCCACAGTCTAATTCAGGGATCACTAGGCCATGTGTTCTTTCTTTCGGAGATCCACCTCACTTAGCTTTGAATCCATCCAACAATCTATCTCAACCAAAACATGAGAATCCCATCACACTATGGCTATCCATAAATGTCAAGGCTAGGTTGAAAACACTATCACATATGTTAAAACCCATGCCATAACAACAAAGAACCACATGAATATCTTTCATGTCAAATTGTGCAAGGAAAACACACATGCAAATCAATAGCTGCAAAGAATCCTATTGTAGTTGCTTGATCTTATTCTTCCTTACTTTCTCCTTCCTTCCTATTAGCTTCTTGTCTTTCTCTATCCAATGCCAAAGTGCTCCAAGAAAAATCTAAGTTTCCAAGAGTGGGAGAAAGAGAGAATAGAAGAGACCTCCAACAAAACTTGTCCAAATCTTGCCCACTGATTCTCAAAATCCTTTTAATCAGTGAGGTCTCTATTTTCATCATTTTCCATTATTTTCCTTCATTTCCTCCTCACATGAAACAGATGACCTTTCAACTTCATTTTCTCCTATTTCCATTATTTTCATAAAAAAATGTGCCAACGATTCCATTTTCCTTTCAACATCCTTTTCTGTTTCCTTTGCCAATTTCCTTAGCCATAATAAAACAAATGAACACCCACTAGGATGTTTTGCCCACCATTCAGCTTGGAATTTCCATGACCATGTTCTTATATTTTTAGATTTACATGGATTTTTAACCAGGGATGTTACAAAACCCTCCCCCTTTTGGAAACATCGTCCTTAGCATTCAATGACACATATAACCAACAAGACCATGGAAAACAAAACATATTGCCCATGAATCTTTATAACATAGCTCATTGCAGTATTTACAATGACTACTGTGAAAAAATGACAAACATACCATTTACGAGATATTTATAACATAGCTCATTACATTATTTATAATAATAACCACATATACACACATAACATTTGCTACACCCCAAAAATAATCTTACTATCTATGGAGAATTATAAATCTAGCTCGATATAGTATTTACAATAATACACACATATGCACATTTTCTCTACCAACAAATAAAAGGATATGATGCCTCCATCCATAACAAGGGAATCCAGAGGCTCACACCAGCACCCTCAAATGTAATACTGGGATTCACTGCCTTTGTAGGAAGTCCATAGTCCACTATATTGTCAAATTTGCATCCAATGTCCTGCGCTATAATCTTGTGCCACTTTTCCTCTAAGTGGATAGTTACTGACTTATTGTTCTAGGGCACCCTCCCAATGTGCATTTGATTCCATATGTAAATTAAAATAACCAAAACAAATCCATCCCTAGCCTTCCCTTCTCTGCTACACATTCCCTCGAGAAATCTGGTCACTGCTTCCATGCGGTGACTCACCTTCCATGTTCTCTGGCATCCCCTCTCACGGGATTCCCTACATCAGAAGGTCAAACAAACAAGGCATATACCTGGCCTAAAACCATCATATTAGTCATAGGATGCTCATGGAAATAAATGGACACTATTGGTCATGAATTCCCCACAATGGACCTACTCCTGAAGTGCTTAACCAACATACTGTTGCATGTTCCAATTCCTTTCACTAATGCTGCTAATTCTTGTAGTCAGTTTCAACCACCCAACTAGGCATTTCCATGCTTCTTGTACCAAGCACATAAATTCCATTAGATTTAAAAAATGAAATCAATTCACATCATACCTCATTAGTAGCTCATCAATAAGGTACACTTGCAATTCCGTTTACTTCTTTTCATAACTAATCAAACTAACTGTTTGATTAAATCATCATGAATAAACATATCACATCCAGTTAGCTCAAGCTCAACCATCATAAGTTAAAATCATGAATCACATGAATTCATCATAAACCATAATCATAAATTATATGTAACCATGACAAGTCATAATCATAGATCACATGCATAATAAAACTAAAATAAATATCGATACTTATCCTTTAATCAATCCTTTGTTTCTACCTTTTTCCTTTTTGCATACCTACTCCGGATTGGTTTCCACACCTGAGAAACACATCGTTCCTTCTCCTCAACCATGTGCACATACACATAGTGTGCATCACACACATACAACACCATGTAATAGATGCACCTATGCCTGACGTACAACAAATACACCTATGCCTAGTGTAAAACACAACATAATACATATGCATGCATCTGGTGGACATTGCCACATAATACATGCACCTACACCCCATGTACAACATAATACATATACGTACATAGAGTACAACACAACAAATACATGTCACGATACCACAACTACACAATGCACATACATAGTACCACATGTACACAACACAGCATGTACGACATGCACATAATGCCACATGTACACCAATACTACATGTACAACATGTACACAGTACCACCTATACACAACACCACATGCACAATGTGTAAACAACCTCACATGTATATGACACTACCTTCACAATGTGTACACAACACCACATGTACATCGTACCACTTGTAAAATGTGTACACAACGCCAGACGTACACAACACCACATGCATGAAATGTACATGACATCACATGTACACAACACCATATACATGACATGTACACAACACCATATGTACAACATGTACATGAAACCACATGCTCACAACACCACTGGAACAATCATTCACGCAACACCATATGTACATAGCACCACATGTACGACATGCACACAACACCATATGTACATAGAACTACATATACAACATGTACATAACACCCTATGTACACAACACTACATATCCAACATGCAGACAGAATAATATGTACACAACACCACATATCCAACATGTACATAGCACCATCTATACCAAGCACTACATATGCAACATTCGCACAACACTATTTGTACCACCCTGTACATAACATTGCATAAACAACATGTACATACGTTACATATACACAACACCACATGTGCAGAACACCACATACGCAACATGCACACAACACTATATCTATAATCATTGAAAATACAATATGCACAAAATATACACAATAGTAGCACTCCACATCCAAAACCACATTGTCTCTACCAAGCAGCCTTGCTTCCAGTGTCTCTTTGCCATCCATGCTTATCCTAGCATGTCGTGGATCACGACGTTTTCATTCCACTGATGTATCTTTCAGAATTAGCCTATCCATAACATAAACGTAGGCATAATACAAGCATACAATATCAATTCATATCCACATGATACTGACCTCAGAGATCTGTCAGGATACTCTTACCATTTGATTCCTCATGAACCAAGAATCTCTTCATGCCACTCACTTGCATAAGCAATCATTCCTCCACAAGAATGAGCCCTAAGAACCTTGTCATACATTGACATAGATACATACATATACATAAACATTATCATAAAACAATCATGATCTTGTAAGACAATGACATACATACACACACATAAATATAAAAATATTAGCATTAAACAACCATGATCCATGACAACCTTATTAGACACGACATACATTCATTCATACATACATACATACATGTATAAATATATAAAAATTATGATTATCATGATAATAACATAATTACTAGATAACATAAGGTCTAGGTTAAGAGAACTCCCTTTAGCTGTGCACACCATGCACAACACCAAGAATAATATTTCCCAACATAGCCAAGGCATTTGATGCCTTAGATCCATTTACTCCACCTTTCATGTTACCTTTCCCATGACTATCCTACCATTGTTCATTTACCCCAATGGACCCAACCAATCCAACAGACTATCATAATCTTGCCTTTAGTTTCCCTTATACATGAACAAATCTTCATTCGGGTCTTACATTATTTGTCAAGTCTCATTTAGCTCTCCCTAAGAAGAAAACCATGAAAACCAATAATAAGATGACACCAAGAACAAGGTGGTATGACCATACACTAGACATAAAAAAAAAAATGAAAATCAAGAGCAAACAAAGAACAAAGAATCAAAATAACAAGACTCTCAACAGACACCATGACTCAATCCCCATGTTTCCCGGTGCTTCCAAAGGAAAGCCCAACCTAAGACTTATTCATAATTTCATGGCAGCCTATTTGCCATGCATTCCCTTGCATCATATTTCCTAAACACATAACTATCAGTGCATAAATAAACATAAGAATACACTAGTTACCTTGTTGTGTCAAGCACGTTGCTTACAACTAAACGAATCCATGCCATCTCTCAAGGGACTAAAATCCTTTGACAAATCTAGCCATAGCTAGAACCAGTTGTTATACTTGTCAAATATATGTCCACATATACAAGATATATCAACATAATTTCAAGCAAACTAGGTTTAAGAAGACTTCCTGTATACAAAGCACTCATTTGTTTGGAATTTCAGTTTCCAACATATCCAGAGGAATTCTCACCCAATTCCTTTCCTTTACCTTTACCTTGCTACAATTGTCTTACTATGCACTGTCACATTGCCCAACTGTTGGTTATATAAATACATCAACTATAACCTTGTCAAGCTAATACCAAGCATGTTGCCTTGCAACTGCTCACACATGTTAGTCTCATGTTCCAAAGATTAAGACATCATGTATATTAATTTTAAATCAACCTTTACCAAGTCTAACAACCATGTCATACTCAACAATCAACTCAAATTCATCAATCATAATACATAATCCTACCACTATCACCAGATTACACTCAAGTACATATCAGTTGTCTTGACACGCATTTATGAGTACAACCATATTAAAACAATATCATTTCAGCAAGAAATATTATAGACACATATTCATATCATTCAAGTAATCAAACATAAAAAAAAAATAGATAACATAATAGACACCAAACACTTAAACACCAAATAAATGACACAATTAAACATTAAAATACCAAATAGACGACATAAGAAAACTCATACCTTAATGTATCTCAAGGGAGCTTATCTTGTTTTCACAATCAATCTAGGTATCCATAATAGTAACTATCTAACATTCTCACATCATAAGCTCATAAACAATTATCATCCATACATAATAATCACATCTCCATAATCAATGTAGATTACTATGACTTAATATCAAAACATATTAGCTCATAATTAAATTTCATAACCCTAACCACTTGCATAAACCAATTCCATCTTAGTATGATACATATAACATCAAGTTCTTAATGTAATAACCCTAAGCATAAACTTACTAGCATATAACAACAATAAGTTATATATCATGCTCATCAACAACATATAACATAATCATCAAACTAACTATCATATAAAAACAAGAAGTTAACCTATAACGTACTCGTTAACAACATATCACATAATCATCTAGTTATCTAACACAAAACAACAATAGAAATGCATAAAGACACATGTTACTATCATTCATGACTATCTGACACATTTGTATATGACTACACTAATCAACTGTCATTTATCATACATGTAACCATAATAATAATAGAAATACAAGCATATGAGTAACCCTAATTCTTATAACAAACATTAACCAACATACCTACATTCCCACCATAAAAACTCATATGATGATCTACTCTTACTCCGAAGTCCATTGTTGTAACTTCACTTTAATGATTTGCATCTCCTTCTCTATCTCAGCCAACACATTAACATCATGACATATCGATATCATCATGATGGCCTAATTGCATAAAATGACCTCACAATGCATGGTTGACCTACTTTACATGTGTACTAACCATAACCATGATAATGCATGCATAATAAAATATGTACAATGACATGCATAACAAATGCATATAAAATTGACATACATTCATGACTAAAGCATACCAACAAAAATATCATCAACCTTCACGTGGTGACATCACTACAACCGTGATCAACACCATGCAAATGCAACAATCACATGGACTACAAGCATAGGGAACATATATGCAATCGATATGAATGCATGACTAATGCACCACCCATCCAGTCTGAAGGTGAACCATGCTCTGATACCACTCTATAACACCCTCCTCCCACATATACCCAAGTAACCAACCAATTGGGGTAAACATGTGACAAGCGACTACTATGATGGGATTCAACCTCCTACACGACCTTAAAGAAGTGGAATCGATGGAAACACACCATACAAACCTTTCACATCAGCAACAAGACTCTCAGTAACCATTCCAACCTCTCAAGTAACCAACCCCTAGGTTCCATTGAGATTTTTGACCATTTAACTCTTAGATGCTCCATTGGTACGAGCATGCATGCATCCAGGGGGATGTGGACACTCCCACAAAATGGGTCTGCGAGTGTCCAAGGAATTCTCTGCGTAGTGTTATGCTTGTGTCCCTAAGATTTAAGCCACTTTTTTAGGCCCAGAGACCAAGTCACTGCCCAAAACTAAATGAAACCTTTAGGAATGAAAGATATCAACTGAATAATGTTACAAATGCAATTACTTGAACAAGGATTTGATTGGACCCCTACTTACCATGACAAACATTTTGTCAAACATGTTACATGTATGTAATCTATAGGCTTAAACAACATATTTGAACACATGGGTCTCATACTTATCTAAGAATCGCTAAGAGGAATTATTCCCATATTTCATTAGTTGCATTATCATCTATTAGGTCATAGATACATTGTTCATTCATTTACAAAAAAAACATGAGGAGAGCCATAAATCATCAGTGTCATAAAACATGCTTATAACCAACATAATAAAAATAGAAATATCAAGGATACATCAACAATATAATCCAAATATACACCAATACAATTACACATAAGATATCAAGGAAATAAACTCTTATTAATGAATGAAAAATCCAATCCTTGGATGGGACTACCACATTCCACCCAACTATAGAATGGTCGAGCCAATTCTCTCTTCAGCCATTCACACTCATGCCATATTCCAAGCATGAATGTGGGATGCAAACCAAAAAAGCCAACCAGGGCGTTGCAAGGGTACAACACCTCACCCTCATCAATAGAAACTAGGCTTTACCATAATCCATCCTAGATCACGAGGCCAACACAATAAACATGTAATAAAAGGTTTTACCATGATCTCCAACATATCAGTGGGCCAAAAATAAGCATGGATTCCATCAAATTTCTCCATCTACACCGTGAGGAATTTTCCTGTCTCCTAATCTCTAAGGCTTTACTGCAATCCACACAGGATCAATAGGTTCTAAACCAAGACCCACTCTCTAGGATTTACCACATATCCCATCCTGGTATTACTAGGTCTGATGGAGAGCACCCACATATAGGTTTTATGGTATATCTCACCATGAACTAGTCGAACATTCGTAGGCCAACCGAGGCACACAATACCTTCCTTTACCACAACCAACAGTCTGGTTTAGGAGTCACTTGGCCAGTGACTTTACTGGAATCCATAGTCTGATTCAAGGATCACTAGGCCATGTTCTTTCTTTAGGAGATCCACCTCACTTAGCTTCAAATCCATCTAGCAATCCATCTTAACCAAAACATTAGAACCCCATCATACCATGGCTATCTGGAACTGGCAAGGCTAGGCTGAAAACATTATCACACCTGAAAAGACCCATGCCAAAACAACAAAGAACCACATGAAATACCATGCATGCCAAATATATAAATGAAAACACAAAAGCAAATCGATACCTAGAAATAATCCTATTATAGCTACTTGATCCTATTCTTCCTTGCTTGCTCCTTCCTTCCTCTTTCCTTCTTTGCCTTTCTTGATCTCATGCGAATGTGCTCAAAGAAAAACCTGTGTCCAAGAGAGAGAGAGAGAGAGAGAGAGAGAGAGAGAGAGAGAGAGTAGAATATAGATCCACTAAAACCTATTAAAAACTTGCCCATTGATCCTTAGAAGCCCTTTTATCAGTGAGGCCTCTATTTTTTCATTTTCTATTATTTTCCTTCATTTTCCTCCTCACATGAAACTTTTGACCTTTCACCTTCCTTTTCTCCTATTTTCCATTATTTTCATAAATAAATGTGCCAAAAATGCCAAAGCCTTTGTCATTTCCTTTTCCAATTTCCTTAGCCATAATAAACCAAATGAACACCCACTAGGATGTTTTTCCCAACATTCAGCTTGGAATATGTGTTCCATGACCGTATTCTTATATTTTTGTATTTAAATATATTTTTAACCACGGCTCTTACATTAAGAAGCCATGCTTCTGCATCCTCTTCCTTTTCTCCATCGAAAGTAGGGGGTTTAATTTTCCTGAACTATATTTTGTAGCTCCATCTTCTTCCTTTCCTTATGGGATTTCAGATATGTCCTATTCAACTCACCCCCACTTTTAGAATTGTTTGACTCTGCGTCCACTTTTTTCCTCTTTAGCCGTTCTAGTTCCATGCTTTTATGGCTAGAATTTCCTATTAATTCCCTTATCATCTTTTGTTGCTCCTCACTAGCCTTATTATTCATTCATTGTTATTTCTGAGGTTTTTTATGACATCCATAAAATGATAAATGTGTGGGCTACTTCAATTACCCAATTCCACATACAATGAGGTGAATCCTCTCATTCTGTGGTGGTCTGGTTCACTTACGTAACTTACAAAAAAAAGTACAAATTTTATCAATATTCATATTTCACTTGTCATTTCACTATGATGAATCCTTGCAGGCTCAATGTTGAAACTGGAATCTGATACCATTATGTCATATACCTTGGGAGTATGAGCTACTTGGTTCTCTCTTAAATCTGATATATATATATATATATATATATAATTAACCTGCTATAGAAATCCTTAACTCTAAAGTGTAATGAGATCAATTCTTGAGCTTGGAATTTATGCATATTTCACTTTATGGATGACACCATAATATCACCTTGTGTATCAAGGTATGCACATAATTTATTCATGTACGATCATATGTCTTATGCTTTACTATGGTGTATTGTCACATTTACGTGCATTAACATTGGTAATTGCCCCCTGATGGTTTTTATGTTGATACACCGTTGTTTCACTCTCCCTAAGGTAAAATGTAACACAAACTACCTAAGTCTAAGGTAATTCGATGCAATATCACCCTTAAAATGTCATAGGTGGATGATTAACTTGATATTCCAAAGTTTTTCTCTACGTGCGGTCAAATTTCGAAACTCAAGGCATTGGTTTTCATTCATGTTATTGGGTTTCATTTTCCAATCGTTGTTGGATGTGTTGGCATCTCCATGTGTTATCGACATGAGTTTTTAGTCTTGTGTGATGGAACAACTCAGATTAAACCCATAAATCCAATGGTAAATAAAATGGCACCACAAATCCTAACCTCCATTGGTGCTGGTTAGTTTCGCATTTAGGTGTTTGTCTTGTTCTTCACACACATTACCATACATTCAACTATTTTTTATTTCTAGAATGATGGCATTTGGAGTACCTCCATGAGCATGGGAACTCTTGTTCTTCCACCACCATAAGTCATTAACCCTATATTCAATGGTAAAATAGAATATTAAAGTTCTCGAATTGTAGAGATTTCTTATTGTTTTTCTTCTTACTTTCAATTGATACTTCTATTTTAAAACTCACTAGTAATGTAATATTTTGTTCATAAATTGTGGCTTTGAAATCCCTGGACGTGACACAAAGGAGGCAAATATGATGTATCAAATTGTCACCCTGAACCTAGGTAAATTTTTTGTTTGTTGTGGGTTTCCTTTCCTTCTTTCCTCGACAGTTTTTTACCTGGAAATTTGGAGAATGTTGGTTTTCATTGGGCTCACGTGGCCATTCTTTTAAAATTTTCTATATGGTTCCTATGGTGTCCCTATTTCCACTGTTAACTCACCAATATGCTTACTTCAAGAATTCAAGTAAGATGGTCTCATTTACCACCCACTTGTTAATTTGTTTCCTTTTTGACAGTTGATTTTATTATGGCTTACTTCCTTTCTTTGTTTTTCTTCAGGTATGTATGTTGTGATTCTTCCAGCATTTAGTCCACAAAGTTGTCAACTTCTTCATTTGATGACCACTTTCTTCCTTTTTAGAGGTTGATCTTTGCTTGACCTTCATGGTCATAACTTCACTTTTGGTGGTCCTTGGCATCACTCACAAATACATTAATTGATTCCCTTGAGGCGAGTGCTTTGAAACGTTCACTCTATAATTTTACCTAGAACACCAGTTTGGGGTTATTTCCCATAATTTAGATTTTGTTTGCGTTACTAGGGTTAGCCATGATTTATCAATTTGGAATTTTTGTGGCCCCCTTACTCTTTGTCACCTTTAAATTTACTTATGTAATCCAACTGCTAATTTATCTAACTAAATCATTCACACTTGCCCTCATTTAGGAACTAGACTAATATTCCGATCCTAAAACTAAGTCTTCAGGACATTTTTTCTCTTCCAAACTTAATTCACATTCTTCCTCCTTTCGGTTCCTCTGGGATTTTTGTTTTTTTCCTATGATTTTACTCCATTACATTATATCATGTTATTTGGTTTTTTAAAATCATTCATTTATGTCCATATTTTTTTTGAGCCTAAGGATTGAAGAACATACTCTAATTTCATTAATATTTTCACCCTTAAATAGTTTTGCACCCCTAAATGACAAATTTACACTTTCCAAATCCCCTAATTAATATATATATATACTTCCAACTAACAAACACTCACTCTTCTTCCTAAGAGAGTTAAAAATATATATGTTAATACAATGAGATAAAGTGATTTTTGGGGATCTGTTACAAGTGACTTTTACATCACATATAGAAAAAGCATCTTAAATCATTCACCATTACTCTATTTCTATGTTAAGACTATATTCCTTATGGAATATTATATATTTATACAATATGTAACAAATTTATGTTTCGACTAAGGTCTTATGACTATATAAAACTCTAGAAATCATATCCCATGAACCCTATAGAATTTTCCTTAGTTTCCTCAATCCCATGCAAACACAATTTCCCCATAAGGTTATCTCTAAAATCTAATTTCAAGTAGTAATTTCTCACATAACTAGGCACAAAATAATAAATAAATCAATAGTTATGTAACTGAAATAAAAATAGTTTTCACTACTCCATTCCAGAATAAATAAACATAAACATTTTTTCTCTAACTGTAGTCGTTGCTGCAAAATACATTGGGAAAGAGCATTATCCTCTCAACCATGAAATGATATACTAGTTCCTCCCGAGCTAAGATCAACTGCCTCTTGAATCAATAACCTCTTGTGATTCTAGATAAGGTAGTTTATACCTTTCTTCCCTAGCATATTTTTCTTTAGCAGCATCCCACTTTTGAGGGTCTCCTAACCTAGTAGCCTAGACTGTTTTATTTATTATTATTATTATTATTTCATTAAATCCCACCTTTCTTTCCCACGACGCTTTCTTCCACCTTTTCCCCAGTGCTTTTTTGCAACTCGGGGATTTGAAAGATTTTATCTCGCATCCTATTAAATCTTGCTCATCAAACCCTAAGGATTTTTAGGAGTATTTTAAGGGAAATTTCCTTGATCCTATTCGTTAACCTAGGTTTCCAGATATTGGATTTTTTTTTTAACTCTATCGCTTCTTTTCCAAGTAATCTCTAGTTTTCCTTTTTATTAAACCAATCCGTTTATTACAGCATAATAGTTTATTTAAATTGAGTTCACAATGCCTTCCTATCCATCCTAAATAAAAATAGTTCAATCTAAAGAAAAAACATATTTACATAAAATCAAAGGGGTATCACAGTGCCAAAAATGGATGGAAAATGGAAAATGTGTATAGATTATAATGTGTTGAACAAATTTATGCTCATGTCTTATAATATATAATCTGCTAGTTTAGTTGCAGCAAGAAAAATACTTTACCAAGATGTACTTAAAGTCTAGATATCAATAGGTTTGAGTAAGAGAAAAAGATACTTTGAAGACCACTCTCAAAACTATGTAAGGTTTGATATGAATTCCTCTATTAAGGCGTTAATATTATATCATGAGAAAGAAATAGATAGATAGGTATTTCATGGTAAAACGCTTGGGAGATAGAAACAGATTCTAATTGTAGGGGAAAATTTAAAATTTTATGTGAACAATAGTGAAAACTAATTTATGGTAGTTATGTATTTGTTATAGGAAAGAGATTCCCTCCCAAAACTATGTATATTCCATATAGTTGTGTATGTTATTGGTTATGGTTCTAAAGATTGTAAATGATCCAAGGGATGCCACGATGGTAGTAATAAAACTCTTATACTCTTTATTAGATAAGGAAAACCAATGATGTGATAAATCCACAAGTTTGATTACATCCCCCTCATTTACACTCCCTCTATTTAGTAGAAACCACTAATATAAAAGAGAAGCTTTCCTATCAACACAAAAATATGTTGACACTATAAAAGAATAACACATAAATAAAACATTACATATACATAGATTGTTTACCCTAGAAACCAAAATGGAAAAATCAACATTCAATGGTTTGATGGTTCCCTCTTTCAACAATATTTCCTATACTGCATCCCATGTATCTATAGCTATTAAACAATTTGCACAACTCTTTTTCTTTTTTGTTCTTTACTCTGAACCAAAAAAAAATCCATTTGAGAGTGGAAGTAAAATAAAGAATAGCGAGAGATAGGTAATGGATAAAGAATAGAGAGAGATAGGTAATGGAAAGACATAAATCTGAACATTCATTTTCCATTTCTCAAATTTCATTTGTTATATTCATTTTCTATTTTATTTAGTTATATCTTTTTCTTCATTGTTTTACCCCACTTTATTTTACATTTCCTTTAACATAGTTCCTTAATGACATTTAAGAATATTTGAGCTAAGAAGTTGAATTGGTTGAAGAGTTGTTCTTTTTATCGAAGAGTGAGGTTGTTTAAGTTGGGAGCGTACACTTATAGCACAGGGACTTGACTCAATGAACCTTTGTCATATCACATGCATTCGTGGCATACTAAACAATACCCCTAATTTGACTACATATTGGCAAATACCTCCAAAAATCACATTATTTAACCCCCTATTAATACAAACTCAATATGCCTTCCAAATTTAAAAAATGTCTACTTTCACTAGATATTGTAGGTATCCATTTGTTCATTAACATTTTTATACCTCTTTATATTTTTCACTAGTGTTGAGCTCCATTTTTTATACCTACCAATATAAAATCGCTTTACCCCTTAATATATGCTCAATATACCTGGATGCGGGTGATAATCAAGTCATTTAAGGCGATTACATGGTTGGGCGGTGGGAGGACTAGCCACATGGCCGCCTATGTCTTCCCCCATGCCAACCTGAAGGGCATTCATGGCACTTTGCAGGCACCATTAAATGACTACTCTAGCTAAGACATCACCATAATGCTCATAACAAAGACCTCCATAGACCACAATGCTATTCCTCCTCCCTTGCTCCACTGCGTTTATCCTCCTCAAGCCTCAGAGCCCTACTCACACATAGTAACAGGAAGCCGCTGCTAGCTACTTAGCTGTATAGACCTTGGCAATGGATTTCACTTCTCCCACACTAGGCTCTACAATTTAGCTCCCGCTCAAACCTCCTTCGCTCACTCTTTGCGCAGTAATTCCACCAATCTCCCTGTTCATAGCCTTCCTTTGATTCCTGTTATGGCTTGCATTCGCCATTGAATGCGGAGCAGGAGAGGGGGCACTCATGGTTGGAGCATCTGCCCTCCTTCAACGTCCAACCCAAAATCTGTCTCCCCCTCCACTTCAACTGACATTCCTAATCCTTATGGCTCCTTATTTGGCCAGTATCCCGACACCTACATTGGAAGGGGAAGAGCATAGCTTCAAGGTGTGGGGAGGAGGGATGCCATTGTCCATACATCCAATTTTCCCCTTCCTTCGCATCCAACTTCCCACACAATGAAATTCTGTTTCCACAACACCCTACATCAACCTGTTATCACTGCCACCATCACTATTACATTCTCTAAAGAAATCGACCCAATGGCACCTCCGCTTGAGCATAATGCTGAGCAACAGAGGGCAGCACAAAGAAACAGATGCAATCACAACCCAAGCAAACAACAACTTGACACAGATGTTGCCACCCCACATGGAAAAGAGTTGGTTTGCAGTCAGCAGGCTGCAGAAGGTAGAATTGGAGACATGCAGGCTTCAGGAAGCAGACCAAGAGACACGTCTGAATCGCATGCAACTGCTGGCAGCTCTACGGGCACCCATCCAGCTCGAGGCAATGACACGTCAACATAAGAGGAGGATTGGAATCAATACGTGTGTTTGATCGAGGAAGAACTGGCCCCAGACAATCTCTAGTCTCAACACTTGGCATCCAGGTGTTGCCCTTCTGCTAGGTGGATGCTTTTTTTATGACTGGACAATTTCGATTATGTTTGTGTTTTCTAGTTATGTTTATGCAATGTCTGATATGTCTTTGGTCAAAACTGATAACCCCTGTGTGGGTTTTTTGACTTTCATGGGCTGGTTTCCCCATTGTTGGGGTAGTCGAGGTTAAACTGTCATATTTTTTGATGAACGATGTTCAACACTACTAAGGCCTGGGCCTCACTATAATTATATTGTCTCATATTAATAGAATATTTTTACTTATATATATATATATTATATATATATATATATATATATAATATATATATATTATAATATATATATATATATCTATATATATATATATATATATATATATATATACACACACACATAATATTATATATATATATATCTACATATATATATATATATATCTACATATATATATATATATATATGATCAATATATTATGTCATTTTTTTCACAATATATATCCCCCAATATGAATGTATGTGGTATGGTATTTCTTTCCCAGTAAAGCCCCCATGGCTTATAAAGGTGATCATTGTCTAATTTCAAAAGGTTGAGTGCCACAGTATGAAATTAAATTAACATCTTAAAAGATATATTTCTTAGCATATTCGTAATTAACAAATATTAATAGAAATTAATTACGAAGGGAGTTGTTACAAAGACAAGAAATGTAAAGGAAATTGACCATGAGCACACTTAAAAGGGAATTGACAATGAACATGGGCTTGGATTTGTATGACAAGAAATTGTAATTCATTATGTTGATTTGAATTATGCCTTTACAATAATTTCAAGAAAAACATGATTTCGAGACTTTGGATGCAATACTACATATTTGTACTAGACTTGATTAGAGAGAGAGGTTGCAAAATACTAAGACTAATTCATGTAAACAATTTGTAGGTACCTTTGCAAGGCTGATATTTTTGGAAATTTTTAAGGCGTTGAAGATAATTATTTTTTTGCTAAATATATGTGTGAAGCATGAATATGAAACTAGAAATTATATCATGGAAGAAGGTAAAATTATAATCATTCAATAACTATGTTATTATATAACAAAGGGTAATATAATGCTATTAAAATTTAGATAGAGTTGAAAAAGGAAGAACCAATCATATTTATAGATTTGAAAAAAGATGATTCAGACTTAGAAAATAAGGTAATTGGAAAAATTATAAACTTTGAATTTGAAATAAAAAAAATATAATAATTTAATAATAATTTATTGCCTTTTAATTTAAAAAAAAAGTCTTAATCTACTGAATTTCAACAAGGCATTGGTCAATTTAATTTTCTTTGGATACGATCTGTTCTATAGGTATAGATTATATGATGCAATATAGTTGAAGGGGGTGAGGAGAAAATAAAGAGGATCGCAATTTCTAAAACAATGAGAAAAAGTGTTAAAAAGAAAGGTAATAATCCTAAGGTGACTAGGTGGCAATAACAGTCCGGGGCTAAGTGTGAGTGGATGGTAGTGAGTGTCTCACAATGTCAATATGAACCACTAAAATTGACAAATTGTGGATGATGATATTGATAGCTAAAAAAATATGCTAAAAAAATGTTTATTGGAAATAATGCTTCCACGTGTCATTGTGAGTCCTGAGGTGTTAATCTAGAAGTAGTCATTTTCCTATGTGTGATTTATATTAGCTATCTAGATCCACTTTATTAGGATCTAGATTCATTGAATTTTGTGATCCATATCATATATATGTAACTACTTTGATCAATAAATATATCAAGTGATTTGTGTTTGTCGTAATGTGTTCTCTCTATTTTTCTAACATGGTATCAAAGCAGGTACTGGCTTGACTCCCTCACAGGAGGGCCAGGAAGATAACATAGCCTTGAGGATTGATTCTATATGTACAAATTAACAAAGAACGTGTGAAAATAATTTGCAGAATGTAAAAATATAATTTGAGTGAATATTTTATTTGTGTGTGGATCTACATTCCTATGTGCAATTTTTTTATTTTTTTGTGTGAGTATAGTGTCTTTGTGTGAGTTGTGTGAAAAAATGTTGTGCATCTTGTTTCAAAAGTAAAAGGTTCACAACATTGTCACTGTTTCCATGCTATAAATATCATGTTGTACATTTCTTTGCTATTGAGCCCACATGTAAATCTTAAAACCACTTTGCCTTGAAATGGAGGCCAAAGAAATCGAACTGCATCTAGAAAAGCAAGATTGTGTGGGTTAATGTGCAATGGTACGAGAGCAATAAGGGAGTGGAATTCATTGAAGTGTATATTGATATGGTTTTTGAGGATTTGGAAAAATATGAGTTTCGATAGAGAAACTTCTTTAAGAAACTGTACGAAATCCAGGACGACAGACTACTTCTACCAATACAGATCACCACGTTTATGGTAGGAAGAATATGCATTGGGGTCAATTATCATCATGTTATTGGTGATGGTAGTTCATTTTGGTCATGGGGGATTCATTCAATGAACCTGTGACATATCACATGCATTCATGGAATACTAAACAATAAACAATGTAAACTTTGAAACAGGAACTAATACGATTACCCATTTTGTAGAAGTAGAAAAAAGTGACCTGATTTTAAAAAGTGGCGATGCAGAATACACATATTTTTTTTTTTGTAACGTTTTTGGAACTTTAATTTTTTTTATGTACATTACGTTTTAGAATGTTATTGATTTGCATTCTGATTTTAAAAAGTGGTGATTCTACATCGGACCGTTTTTTTAAAAGACCTATTTTTTTATTTTAAATTTTCTAATGTATAAAATGTAAATAATTATTTTTTAAAGTTAACAATTTTTAAGTGGTATTATTCTTCATATTTTCATGTTTTTATTTATTTATTTATTTTGTAGTGAGGTTTTATTGTTTTCATATTTAAAGAAGAAGGTCGATATTTTAAAGTTTCAAATATGTAACATATTTATATATTGTTAATTAATTTTTCAATGCACATCATATAATTTTCTCTAAAAAACAATAATTTTTAACAATTGACATAAAATAGCCATTTTCAACATAAATATAATTAAAAAAGTAAACTTTTTTTTTATAATTTTTTGCTAGAAATGACACACCAAAATCTCAATTTTTATAGGAAAAATCTAACAAAAAATGGTTAAATAATAGTTTGTTTGTTTGTTTGTTTTGTTTGTTTTATGAATTTCATGTCAAAAAAATAATAATAATCACTGTTTTTCAAAAAATAATGATTAACAAAAAAATTAATGCGAAAATCACATAATACAAATATTGACCACATAACAACATTAATTGAATGCTTATTCTTCTCATAAAATGTCAAAGTCAAAACACTACAAGTATAACTAATTAACAGTTACAAAAAATGAGCTTGATTTACAAGCATAACTCAAATTTAATAAAAAATATCACATAATCCAAACTCTTCATTCTCTAGAGTTTCATCATTGTCTTCTTCCACAATATTTCCTGCTTCATTTTTCTCATTTTGCTTTTCTAATCGATCTTTTATGTCTACGAATCTCCCAATGTATGCCTTTCCAATCATTCCATGTAATAGTGGTTGAGGTTCCTTTGCCTTTTTTTTCACCCGTGATTCACTAAAATCCCCTTTTTTCAATCGAATTTCATGCATTGCATCTAGAAGAAATTGAAAAGCATTAATTCTTTGCTGAATAAAATTGCATTGTATTGGATGTTTTTCAATGGCAATGAAATTTCTTCCTTTTTGTAGGCAACATGCTAGTGTTACACCTAATTATCAAGCACAAAAGAAATAATGGAGTAAATTAGTATAATGATATATAGATTAAGAAAGAAGATATTGAAATTCAATTCCATATAATAAAACTTACCTCAGCCAGAAAATAAATCCAAAACCCATTCTCTTTCATTTGAACATATGTCTATAAGATAGTTAATCAATAACTATGGTTTTTGATAAATGTTAACCATCTCTCCTTTTGATTCTTTGTATTCATATGTTAGTTTTCTCACAACGACATCATAAGTCAGTACTTGGTTATGAATCTTTCCATCTACTCGATTAGAAAGCATAGACATATAGCTTTCATCTTTTGCCCAGCTATCAATATGGATGAAATCACAATCATTGATAAATGGTTGATCTTCATGGTTAGGAAGATTTGACTTTTTCCTGTAACAAGAAATAGCAAAAGTTCAATTAACTTGTACATAAATTATTTTTTTAACATTAGTCAAACATACATTTTCAATGTCTTACCATGTAAGTTGCATCCTTGAGTTTGTATTCCCCTTGAAGCTTGACAATAATATTTCTAATTGCATGTCTGAATGAAATGTCACAAATATCCATAATGGTGATGATGTGACTTCTACAAATCCCGCAACCACTTTACCAAGATCTTGATAAGTATAAGGGTCACTATCATACTCAATGTTTGGGATATTGAAACCATGGGGAATATCTCGAATAACTAGGGCATAATCAGTTTTGGGTATGATTTTAGCAATGTCTTCATAGTTAGCTTGTATTACTTGATATTGAATAGTGTGAAGCCCATTCCAAATTAAATGAGTAAGAGTTGGATCAAGTTCAACATTCTTATGATGTTGCTTCTTCAGTCTTTCGATCTTAATTTTTTCAATAAAAGCTTTGAAACTATCTGGTGCCCCATTTGTATCCTTCTTCATCTTTAATAAAATAGTAAAATATATGTATACGTATAAAATAAAATAGTATACAAATGAATAAAAATGAATGTATAAATCAATATACCTTTTCAAATGAGAGATAATTTTTTTTAATGTTGATGTAGAACTTGAATTTGGACATTTGCGTACAACATCATCCCAACTATCTTCATTCAGCAATTTAACCATTTCGTCTTGCATATTCATGTAAACTTTGTGACTGAATAGATAAAGTAAAAAATGTTAATATAATGATATGTATAGCAAATACTACCAAGAACAATATGTTATATTTAAAAGAAAATTATAATCTAGAAATAAGTAAAAATAATTCAACAAACTTACTTTTGAAATTCCTCAGAAATTTCCTCCAATGATAATTCCCCTGACCTCACATGAAATAATATTGCTTTGATAATTTTTTCATCCTTCACTCCTTGCAATGCTCTCCAAGGTGTGATAGTCATATCTTATGGAAGCTGCTTCATTTCAGGGCTTGATTTACTGTTGCTACATATCAATGGTTTATACATTTTGGCCCTCTAGTTTTTAATTCCAATTCTATCCCACATGATAAAAATCTCATTAATGAATTCACATATCTCTTTAGTTCTAAATTCCAACTGGAAAATGTTATCAATACCTCTGAACATATCAGTATTTAATTTGACACCTTTTCAATTAATTTTCTCCTCAATTCGATAGCCTATTTCCATACTACATTCCTTTCGGAAATCTATAGCAACATTTATTTTATTCCCACCACATTTTTCTTCAAATCCACTATGAATAAATCTAACCCTTTGGATGAAAGTCGTAGACATCCTATACTCATTATCTGAATTATGATCCCATGCCACCAACTTTGCTTTTGTATCTGATCAACTAGCATAAATGATACATTTCATTTGTTTCAAAATGTGGGTTATTGGGATATTTCTCCATCAATTGTCTTTGACCTTCTACTGAATGGTTCCCCCCAAGAACATAATATTTGTATTCAAAATATTTTGACTTATCAAATGCTTCTTTGTTGATAACTTGAACTGGATCAACAAGAAGCACATAATTAACCACATGAACATATGGAATGTACCTTATAAATGTCTTCAAGTTGTGAACATGCAGGTGGTATGACTTTCTAATTTGATATTTACATTGTCCTTCCCTTGCCTTATATATTTGTCTCACATTAAGATGAAATGTATGACCACTCTCAATTAAGTTTCTCTTTGTCAAGTTCTGTCGAATGACATTTTGTTTTGTTTTAATAATGTCATCCTCTAAATTAGCTCCTGGTGTAATGATTTTCCTGATTTATTTTGAAGTTTCACTATTATCTTCACTGTTGGTAATGACTAATTGAGAATGTTTAACTTTACTTTTCTTCCTCCTAACATTCTCATCATTAACTAGAATAGAGCCCTTCCTGGGCATTATTACCTTTGCTCTTTTATGTCTCTTCTGCTTTCTAACATTAGTTCCACTTTCATCCTCAATAACGACAACATATTCTTCAGTGTGAGTTTCAACTTCCTCATCTTCAAAAGTAACATGTCTACCTTTGCTAGATTTATCCACTAGAGGCATTTTTTTTTGTCCTTTGGATTTAGTTTTGTAGCACTATGAATTACTGATTTTATCTTGTTTTCCATATCTTCTTCTGACCCTGGGTAGAAATTAGTGATAACATTCATAACATATTTCTCTATGAAATGAATTCCTCCCAACATAATTTAAAGAATTTCAACAAAAATTTTTCAAACAAAATATCATATGTCAGTAAAAACTAATTTATAAAAATATAATGAGACAGTTACAATAACGAAAAACACAAAAATAAATAACAATACTTACGATATCTTGTGTAATCTCATTTACGATTTTTTTACACAACTTTGTAGATACCTCTCTCATGTCATACAATGAATATAATAACTGATAGTTAATCATGTCATGTGATTTCAGCAGTTTTGTAAGTATATAAACAACTTCAATGTCTGGTACCACACACACTTCTATGACATTTACCAACACCTCATAAATTCCACTATCATTAGGGATATCAACATATAGATATATTTGCACATCTTTTCCTTCTCTTTCTTTCACATACCATATATTTTCTAGAAGTCTCACTTCTTTTGATTGCTTCCAATATGAAATCGTCTTCTTATCATTTGAGGCACTTGAAATATTTGTAGCTATCAGGTCAGGTTCGGTTCGTTCAATACTTCTTTTTGAAGATCCACCTTTAATTTTAGCAATCATTGGTCCATAAATATTCACATAAATATTCTTTGATTCCATTTTCCTATAAAAAAAATACACATATATAAATTAGTAAATTACAAAAAAAAAATAGCTTAAATTAACAAACCAAATGATAAACAATTATTAATTTTGTAAAACACAACAATTTGAAAAAAATAAAAAAATTAAGAAATTAAAAAAATATAGCCCCATGTCTCTCCACCTCGGAAAATCGGCTTGCCACCTGAGCCAACCATCGGGATGTCAGGGTGGGGCTGAGGGTCGGGTGCCCGGCCCCTTGCCCCTCCTCGATGGGCCCATTGGGCCATTGGGGAGCATGATCGGGCCCACCACACCCATTGCGGATGTAGTGCGTAGATATGAATCATTTAAATTTTTAATCTCTAAAAAAAAAATCATTAAATGTATTGAATTTTAAATCTTGCACACAACAAAAGAAAAATTAACCTTTCAAATGCACTAATGTTCTGTTGAATATGTCGATAGCAATGTAGCTGCTCCACAAATTCGCTCCAAGACTTTTAAGGAACCTTGAAAACCTTGATGTGATGTGAGGAATAGTGATAATCAAATTTACGTTATCACTAAAATTCCGGAATTATTTTACCACACGGTTAATGTGGGATTAATTTGTTTTTATAAAAACTTTAACATGTAAATTTTGTTATGGCGATATAGGGAACTATGATAAAACGAACATTACGGAAACTTTAACATATAATTCTTGTTATGGTGATACAGTAAATTATGAGATGGCAAACATTACATAATTGTTTTACAACATGGTGAATATGGGATTAATTTGTTTTAGAAGATATAATAAAACTTAAAAAAAACATTCAATTGTCTAGTAAATATTATATAGTTCAAGTAAAAAGTAATTTAAGTAAATGATTTAGTTTCAAGTTTTAATTTAAATATTTAATTTAAAAGATTTATTTCATAAGAAAATTTTAGTTAAGATGTTTTAATAAATTGTAGAAGAAAATTATGGATGGAAGTACATGAAACAAAAGTTTTGGAGGGAAACATTTTGGCAAAAAACATTGGAGGGAAACTTTGGAGGGAAATTTTCATTCTTTAGTCTATATATTATCATTAGGAGAGAGTGTATTTCTATCATTCAGCCTCTTCTATTTGAAAGGCATGGAGTCTTCTGATAGTGAACTTTCGCTTTGTGAAGCATCAACATCTTCGTCACGTAACAACTCTATTCATATTAATGAATATAATGGAAATTCTTCCACTATGTATTGAGAGTCAAATCTTCCACTTAGTCCTAATCTTAAGGACTATGAGAGAAACAATGATGAAAGACAGGATGAATAATTTCAAATAAATAAAGAGTCATAGTTTCCACTTAGTAGTAATCCTATGGACTATGAGAGTAGCAATGATGAAGAGCATGATGAAGATTTTCAAATAAATAAAGATTCGTGGTTTCCACTTAGTCCTAATCATATGGACTATGATAGCAGCAATGATGAAGAGCATGATGAAGAATTTCAAATTAATTGAGTGTCATGGTGTCCTCTTAGTCCTAATCCTATAGACTATGAGAGCAGTAGTAATGAAGAGCATGATGAAGAATTCCAAAAGAATGGAGTGTCACGGTGTCCACTTACACCTAATTCTATGGACTATGAGAGCAGTAGTGATGAAGAGCGTGATGAAGAATTTCAAATGAATAGAGTGTCATGGTGTCCACTTAGTCCTAATCCTATGGACTATGAGAATAGTAGTGATGAAGAATTTCAAAAGAATGGAGTGTCACAATGTCCACTTAGTCCTGATCCTATGGACTATGAGAGTAGCAGTGATGAAGAGCAAAATGAAGAATTTAAAAAGAATGGAGTGTTATGGTTTCCACTTAGTCCTAATCCTATGGATTATGAGAGAAGTAGTGATGAAGAGCATGATGAATAATTTCAAAGGAATGGAGTGTCACAGTGTTTGCTTAGTCCTAATCGTATGGACTATGAGAGCAACAATGATGAAGATTTTCAAATAAATAAAGAGTCACAGTTTCTAGTTAGTCCTAATCCTAAGGATTGTGAGAGTAGTAGTGACGAAGGATAGGATGAAGCACTTAGTTTTAATCCTAAGGCCTATGAGAGCAGCAATGACGAAAAGTAGGATAAATAATTTTTAGTAAGTGAAGAGTCACATTTTCAACATAGTCCTAATCCTATGGAATATGAGAGCATCACTGACAATGCACATGATGAAGAATATCCAATAAACATCTAGTAAAATTTTCCATTTAGTCATAATTCTAAGGATTATGAGAGTAGCACCGAAGAAGGGAAAGATGAAGAATATCCTCCAAGTTAGTATTTCAAAAGCACAAATGATAATAGTGAGGATAACATTCCTCAGAATTATGATGAAAATGCTTATACAAATGATGATCCAATGATGGATATGTTGCAAGGAAATACTGTATTGAGGAGTAGGAGCATACTTTTTCATATTTATCCAAGATGTTCTAGTTATACAAGGGGTAGAGCAGAATATCTGATGAGAAGACATTCTATCAGTGCTCTCATTTCAAGTGAATGTTCTCGAAAAGATTGCTTGAAACATATGGATTTCAAGTTTGCATTAGAGAAAAGGAAGAGATATTGGTCAATGAATAAAAGCATGTAAAATTCATATTTAGTGGGGTGCATGCAATCTACATTGTCAGGTTATGATTATCATATTGGGTGTTTATTTATCTATAGAAAGGCTTTCAAAATGTTTCATTCAATGGGTAATTTTAGTCTATCAAGAATCTAAGAAAATTTGGAAAAGGATCCCACATTTATTCAGAAGTATGTCATAAATCATAGTTTGGGCTAGTTTGGGCCATTATCAAATACTGTAATGTCATGGATGAAATATTTCTTTTCAAAGCATGGAGAGTGTATGCCAAATAGTAATACAATACATATTCGAGATAACTTATCAAGACAAGAAATCTACAACTTATACAAAAAATATGAAGAAGGTGTTGAGGGACATGGTCGATTTATTATATATCAATATTTTGTGAAGGTATGGAAGAAATAATTCAACAATGTCTATATTCTTAAGAAGACAAGGATGGGTATTTTTAGTACATGTGCTTCTCTTAAACCAAAAAGGGATAAATGTGAAGGGCTAGAAAGAGGTAAGCATTCATAACTTTAACTTTTAAAATTGTATAGCCATCAACTATGAAAGTGTATTTCTTAATGAATTTCTTTTATGTTGTGTAGATTCCATTGTCAAAGAACTTCAAGAGCATCGCGAACAACAAACAAGTGAAAGGAAAAATTTGTACAAGCATCAAAGTAAGTGTTATGATAATCCAAATAAATATTTGGGTTTGATAATTGATGGTATGGACCAGAGGAAAACACTTTTACCACATTTTGTTTGCACGCCCAAAAATTTACAGGAGGAAAATTTTATTCAGTATGGTCTTCAATGGGAAAATCTTGCCAAGGGTGTAATTCATAGCTCCAAATATTCATAATGGCGCAAATATGAAAATAACCATAATTCATGATGTTATTTCTCATTGGTTGGGTAATCTTCCTAAACTTTTGTATCTACAATTGGACAACACTTGTTGTGAAAACAAAAATTAGATTTTTTTTTGGATATCTATACATGCTTGTTGAATTGATAATTTTTCAGAAGGTAAAGGTTGGTTTCCTTATTGTTAGGAACACTCATGACCATATTGATCAGATGTTCAGTCGTTATTCAGTCACATTGAGGAGGAAGGAAGTTGGGAGCTTGCCATCATTAATTGAATGTATTAAGAAATCATACATGCCATAGCCTACTTTTGATGTGTTGGAAGAAACTGTTGACATGCAAAGGTTTATTTTGGGATCACATGGTGAGGAGAATGCATTGAACAACTTAATGGCATTAGCTTCCAACATCAATTTCATATCAAAAAAATTGGTGGAAAAACACTGATATGGGGCAAGAAGTATTCAACTACTGTGGAATGGGCACTGTCATCGGTTTGGAATTTTTTACGTTCATTCCAGATCATCCAATATTTTCATCAAATATATTGTTATTACAATGAGTTTATGAAGTTCATAATGCATGAAGATAGAATAGAGATATAAATTATTCTCATTTCCAAGAAGATATTAAAAAAAAGTACTAGATATACATATGAGTACTTTGATATTTCTGATTCAGTTTGGTAGGAGTCTTTTTTCAATAATCAAAGTGATATCATTTCAAGAACAACAAATGAAGATACACCTTTAAAAAATCCATTTATTTGGCCACAAAATGTGTCAAATGAACACGAGGAAAGAAATATTGTTGAACAACAACAATGCCAAGGTATTATTAATTCTTCACAGACAGAGGAAAGAGAGATGTCTATTGGTTCCATAAGATCTCATGCACAACATGAAGCCATGGAAGACCTTTATAGGGGTTCAATACTAGATATTAAGGAGGGTTGCATGGTCATAGTGCTAGCATATAGAGATCCCAATGGCTATCCATTCTGGGTTGCTAAGGTTATAAAGTTGATTACATAAAATGAAGATGTTACAGGTGTTGAAGTACATTAGTATGCCACAAATACACATCCATTAAATGGTGTGTATAAGACAAAGATGGTAGTTGATAAAAAAATTCATAGAAAGAGAAAAATAAGGGGTACAAATATAAATCATCGCCGCACAAACCTCTTAAAATTGGAGATGTTGACATACTTGTTTATGACTTCAATTTAACAAAGAGAGGAACTCTTCACTTCAATATGATAGATATTCTGAAAAGGTTGTTACGAGAAGGAACAGTGCTAAGATGGGAGTCTGTTGAAACTAGTTGTAGATCCAGAAGAATTTTGAAACCTGAAATAGTGGTCATGCGTGTGGACTTAGATGGGGAACTAGTTGATGAAAGAGAAGAATATGGAACATCTTCATCTGCATCTAGTCATTCATCTGAAGATGTGAATTCTGATGGTGTGAAAGAAAATATGATTGATTTGGAATAATTTTCTAAGACGATTTGTATAACTGATGTTTGCATCACATCTTCAAATAAAAATTTTGATTCCCATATGGTGTTAAATCAGAAGTTATGAGTCATTTTTATGTTTCTTGGATTATATGTTTTAATTATGATGATTTTTGTTGTTTAGAATATGTACAGTGAAACAATAGCTTAGAGATATAATGAATGTTTCATTCAATCAACAAACAATGACATTTTGATTAATTTAGTCATGTAATTTGTTCATAATCTGAAGGTTTTTTAATTTTATGGCTAAAAATTTTCCAATTTTTTTATATCTTTAATGTTATGGTAGAAAACAATTAGAACTTTAGTGATCTTTAGTGTCTTGTTATTGTATGTTTAACAACATGGATGAAAACTAATAGAATTTTAATGTGTTTCAGATCCCATTATTTTATCTTTATCGTCATTACTAAAACATTTTCAAATTGTACTTAGGAAATAAAAACGTTATTCTACCAAAAACATTAGTGTGTTTTTTTCCTCAAAAACAATTGTTTTCTTGCACACAAAAATTCAGCTTCACTGCCATTTTTTAAAAATGTTGAAAATTGACCCTAAAAAAAAAAAAACCATCGTTCCAATATCAATACTTTTCATTTCAGGGTGTTTGGGCAATTTTGGCATAAAAAATTCATTTTCACTACCATTTTTAAAACATGTTCAAATTGACCCTAAAAAAAAAACCATCATTCTAGTATACACACTTTTTATTTTTAGCATTGTTTTTCATGTTTTTTTGGGGTTTTTTTGCCAGAGTTCCCATTTTGAATTTATAGTTCTCGTTTCAAAGTTTACATTATTAATACCCTTAAGTTGACGACACATTGGAAAATATCTTTAAAAATCACATTATTTAACCCCATACCAATATGAACTCAATGCACCTTCCCAATTAAAAAAACCCCTACTTTCACTATATATTGTAGGTATCAATTTTTTCCTTAACGTTTTTATGCCCCTTTATATTTTTTCATTAACTTTGAGCTCCATTATTTATACCTGCGAATATAAAAACCCTTTACCCCATATATATCCCCCAATATGTTATGTCAATTTTTCCTAAGTAAATATTCCCCAATATGAATACACATGGTATGGGATTTATGTTGGCATTATGATGTATGTGTTGTACTTGATGGAAACCCACTCATAGAAGAGCAACTTACTTATACACAACCAAATGAGTCTACAGAAGAAATGTTAGATGTGACAGAATTCATGGGATGTAGGAAAAAGGAATGAGATGACAAATTATAGTGCAACAGTGATATTTTCGAGTTTCGCAGGTGCACCATTCAAAAGATGCAGTCATTGGCAGGTTGCGCAGGAGCTCAGTTTAGAAGGTGCGGACATGTTCGTATGTGTTCCGAATGAAAGGTGCGAACCTAAAATGCACAGACTTTCATGTAGAGAAAAGCGCGCATCTTAAGTTTGTTCCATGGTATTTAGCCCAACCTTTTTGATCCTATGGTTTTGGTCTGTGGTTTTTGCATATAAAATATTGAACCAAGGTTTTTGGTCCCTAGTATTCTGTTTCAATGGTTTTGGTCCATGGTTTGAGTAAGGTCCTGGCTATAAAAAGGAAAAGGAAATCATTTGGCTTGACACAAGTGTGTTGAATATCTTAAGAAAAGTAAGATTTGATGTTCTGATAATCAGTTGGTGAGTTATAGTTGAACTTGAATCAAGGAGAAACCAAATCATTATAAGTCAGATATACTGATGGGTCGAGATCTCCTTGATGCATGAACGGATCTGTGAATTTGACAGTCTGGGGTATATTTGAGGACTGATAAACTATTTATATCCGAAGGTGCGCAGGATCAGAGAAGGTACAGGTGCAGAGGTGCGCAGCACTAGTAAAGGAGCAAGTGTGGAGGTGTGCAGCACTAGTAAAGGAGCAGGTGCGGAGGTGCGCAGCACTAGTAAAGGAGCAGGTGGGGAGGTGTGCAAATTAGAATAGGCCGTAGGTGCAGAACTGCGCAGGCCACATACAATGCAGGGGCGAAGCTTCGCAGGCCATAGACAACGCAGGAGCGGAGCTGTACAGGCCAAAAACAGAGAAAGTGCAGACATCCGCAGTATGAAAATTTATGAAACGTGGTCCCTAGAAGAAAAGAGAAGGTTGTAGCCTTCTACAGGTTGAAGCTTGTGTACTGGTAAAGGACTGCACCAGTACAAAATCATTGTAAAAAGAAGTTTCTAATTGAAAGAAGATAGGGACATATTGCAGTAGGTGGTTTTCACTCGAATTGTGTTTCCACCTTACATCTTGTGTTACTTGGTGTGACTATCTATTTTGTGTTCCTGCTCATTATTATATGGTTCTCACATACAGATTAATGACAAACATCTGAAGAATGATTTAAATTATAAAGTTTGGAAGGTATATGCAAATATTTGTATAAATTGAAAAAGAGTTTGATAATACTGATTCACCCCCCCTCTCAGTGTTATTTCCAACAATTGGTATCATAGCAGGTCCTTCAATAGAAGCTTGATCGCTTGAAGGAAGATCTATCATCATGAGAAACTACAAAAAGGAAGCATCTATTAGGCCACCGATATTTGATGGGACCAACTTCATCTATTGGAAGGTAAGAATCACTGCCTATATTCAATCTCTTGGTACAGAAGTTTGGGATATTGTGGAAACAGGATCTAAATTTCCGTCAGCAACTCCTATAGATTCAACGAAGAAAAAGAAGTATGAAACAAATGCACAAGCTGTCAATACTCTATTGGGAAGTCTATCTCAATCAGAATTTGTCAAGGTAATGCAGCTCAAAAGCGCAAAAGAAATATGGGACAAGATCGTTTTGAGCTATGAAGGAGATGAACAGGTAAAATGTGCAAAATTACAAACTCTTAGAATTCAATATGAAAGTCTCAGAATGCATAATGATGAAAGTGTGGCTAGCTATTTTCTACATATAGATGAGATCATAAATTGTATGAAAAAATTGGGTGAAGAAATAAAAGAATTTGTTCTGGTTGAAAAAGTTCTAAGATCCTTGTCTCCTAAGTTTGATTCAAAAGTTTCTGCGATAGAAGAAAAGAAGAATCGGTGGAACCTTACCATGTCACAACTACATGGAATTCTAGCTGCTTATGAAATGCGAAAAGGAGGACCATCAGACAGAAGAGAAGTTGCATTCAAAGCTTCAGGAAAAGGAGATTACAATGAACCAGGATATATGTCTGAAGAAGAAGAAGAAGAATCAAACTTTGTCAAGAATCTTCAACGGGGATCTGGAAGATTCAAAGGTAAGCTGCCTTTCAAATGCTTTGCTTGTGGAAGAGTCGGTCACTATGATGCAAAATGCCCTCATAAAGATAGACTAAACAAAGGTAAGGAACCTGTCAGATGGAACAGAAAACAAAATGCAAGTAAGAAAAGTTATTATACTCATGAAGACAGTGATGGTCTTTCAAATAGTGATGAATATGACCAAGGTAATGATAATAGACTTTTAATGGCTTTTGAAGATGATGATTTCTTGGATGTTATAAATGAAGAAGATCTTTATGAAGAAATTTCTAAACTCAAAATTGGTTTAGAAGAAAGGAACATGATTATAGACACATTGAATTTCCAACTTGCTGAAAGAGATAAACACAACGAAGAATTAGAATGTGAAATTGTGGGACTTATGAAATAAATTGAGAAAACAAAAGCTCTTAATCTTAGATTTGCTAAAGGATCTGAAACTTTAGATGAGATTATCAAAGTGCAGCGTTCTCCTCTAATCAAGACAGGTCTCGGATATTCTGAAGAAACATCTCAAGCATAGAAGAAAGCATAGAAGCCATCCACCTCCAAAAGTTATCTTGATGTAGCAAGGAGGAATGAACAAGAAAAGCATGATGCAGATCACCAGGTAAATCAGGGACAAGTTGCTTCAAGAATGTTCAAATATTATCGGGAGCAATCCACTTCAAGGATGAACAGAAGCCTCAACCGACCACAGGTAAATCGTTCTCAATTTAGTTCAAGAATGGATGGAAACTACAATCATATGGTTGGTAGATTTGATAGTCGCAGGAATTTCTTCAATGGCCAATGTTTCTCTTGTCATAACTTTGGTCATAAAGCTGCTCAGTGTGTTGCCTACAAGACCATCATGACTAGGGAAGCTAAAAAACAAAGGGGTATGATAGGAATCATGAAAAGAACTTACAATAACTTCTCTGATCTTGAAAAAGAAATTGAATGCACTATCTGTAACAATTTTGGTCATGAAGATTCTGAATGCAGGCGCAGGTTTCGACAAACAATTCAGAAGGAGCAGGCTTCATCGAGTTCCAAAACATGGAGAAAGAAAGAACCACAACCAAAAAGCTGTGGGATCACCTTATATGCAGAAGGACAGGAAAATCAATGGTACATTGACAGCGGATGCTCAAAACATATGACAGGTGATAAAGGAAAACTTCAGTCATATACTGCCTTAGAAAGGGAAAAGAAGGTATCATTTGGAAATGACACCCCTGCATTCATAAAAGGTAAAGGTTCTGCTTAGTTGAAAAAGAAGGTCAAAGTTGGTAATGTTATGTATGTTGATGGCTTAAAACATAATTTATTGAGTGTTATTCAAATGTGCGATCAAGGAACTGAGGTAATATTTAGATCAAATGGATGTAACAAGCTTGACACAGGAAAAATAGTGATCAAAGGCACAAAAACTTTGAATAATCTCTATATATTCAAAGAAGGAGAACAACAATGCTATCTGAGCAAGAACGATGAACATTGGCTATGGCACAGAAGATTGGGGCATCTCAGCTTCTGCCAGATAAGGAAAGCATGCAAATATTAGGCGGTTCGTGGTCTTCTCGACATCAGAATTCCAGAAAATACAATATGAAAATCATGTCAATTTGGTAAGCAAACGAAAAATAATTTTCCTGAGAAGGAAGGATCAGCAAGTAGACCACTTGAACTCGTTCATACTGATATATGTGGTCCAACTAGGAAGAGGTCACCCCGAGGAGAAGAGTACTTCATATTATTTATTGATGACTTTTCAAGGATGTGTTGGATAGGTCTCATGAAGTATAAAGATGAAGCTTTCGAAAAGTTCAAGTCATTCAAAGCTTTCGTTGAAAACGAATTAGACCACAGAATCAAATGTCTCAGATTTGATCGAGGAGGAGAATTTACCTCAGATGAATTTTTCAATTTTTGTGAAGAACATGGAATAAGAAGGGAATTCTTTGCTGCCAGAACTCCTCAACAAAATGGAGTAGTGGAAAGGATGAACAGAACAGTTCAACAAATGGCTTGTGCTATGCTTGATGAGTCCAGAACTCCTGCGACTTTCTGGGGTGAAGCCACATTCGCCACTGTTACTATTCTCAACAAGACAAACATCCGGGTAAACAACACTCAGACTCCTCATGAACTTTGGTATGGTGAGACTCCCACGGTAAAATACTTCAAAATTTTTGGAAGAAAATGCTACATTAAAAGGACAGATGAAAATCTTGGCAAGTTTGAACCTAGAGCAGATGAAGGCATTTTACTTGGCTATTCTCCTCACAGCAAAGCTTAAAAATGTTACAATAAAAGACTTGGAAAAATTGTTGAAAGCATTGATGTAGTGGTTGATGAAGAAGGAAACACTCTTAGACAGGTAAAATTTGAAGATCTCAAAGATGGAAAAGATTATCCGTCAACATCAGATCAGATTCATGACGAAGAAGAAATCCATGAGGCACCAGAAGAACAAATAAGGATAGAAGAGTAGACTCCATCAAGATACATTCAGAAGAATCATACGGAATCTTAAATTCTGGGGTAGAAAGAGGCAGGGGTACAGACAAGGAGAACCATTTTAGGAGCTTCAAGCTATCTAGCATTGCTCTCCTCCACTGAACCACAAAATGTAAAAGAGGCATGCAAAGATGAATGGTGGGTTAAAGCCATGGAGGAAGAACTTGAGCAGATTGAAAAGAATAACACTTAGGAGTTGGTTCCTAGACCACAAGATAAAAATGTCATAGGGACAAAATGGATTTTCAAAAATAAGCTAAATGAAAATGGAGATGTAGTTAGAAACAAGGCAAGACTTGTTTGTAAAGGGTATGCGCAACAAGAAGGCATAGACTTTGAAGAAAATTTTGCTCCAGTTGCTAGACTTGAAGCAATAAGAATGTTCCTTGCTCTCTCTAGCTTTCAGAAGTTCAAAGTATTTCATATGGATGTAAAATCTGCCTTTCTAAATCGAGACTTAAATGAAGAAGTATATATTGAACAACCTAATGGGTTCATCCTCGGAAATGATCCAAATCTTGTATGTAGACTTAAGAAGGCACTCTATGGTCTTAAATAGGCTCCAAGGGCATGGTACTATCATTTGGACAAATACCTTCATCAACAAGGTTTCACAAAAGGCTCAGTAGATAGCAATCTATATATAAAAATTGATAATAATAAATTGCTAATACTTGTTGTATACGTTGATGATATCATTTTTGGCAGCAATGAAGAAGCCATGAGCCAAAAACTTTTCTTTGGTGATGCAAAAAGAATTTGAAATGTCTTTGCTGGGTGAGCTGACATACTTCCTTGGTTAACAAATCCAACAAAATAAAGATGGTATCTTTTTATCATAAACCAAGTACCTAAAGCAAATCTTGAAGAAGTATGGCATGGAAGACTCAAAACCGGTATATACTCCTATGGTAACAGGATACAGCCTCAGCACTAATGATGAATCAGCAGCAGTCCATCAACCAACCTATAGATCCATGGTTGGCAACCTACTCTATCTGACAGGAACTAGGCCATACATCTGCATGCAGTGGGAATAGTTGGAAGATTTCAGGCTAATCCAAAGGAATTTCACCTTCAAGTAGTTAAGAGGATCTTCAAATATCTTCAAGGAACACAAAACTATGGCTTATGGTATCCTAGGGATGCAGATCTCACACTTCATGCATATACAGATGCAGATTGGGCAGGAAGTATGGATGACAGGAAAAGCCCCACTGGAGGAGCATTCTTTATGGGGTCTAGATTAGTATCTTGGTTTAGCAAGAAACAAAGCTCAATTGCTTTACCTACAGCTAATGCAGAATATGTGGCTACTGTATCTTGTTGTACACAACTTCTTTAGATGATGCAAACTTTGCAAGATTTTCAAATCACCTGTACTCCACCTATTTCCATCTTCTATGATAATACAAGTGCAATCAGTATTTCAAAAAATCCTGTCATGCATTCAAAGACTAAGCACATACCTATCAAGTATCATTTTCTAAGGGAAGTGCTTGAGTAAAAGGTCAAGTTGGAGTATGTTCCTTCCAAGGAACAAGTTGCGGATATACTCACCAAACCATTGCCCAGGGAGACATTTGAATACCTCAGACAGAAGTTGGGGGTTGTTTATGTATCATCTTGTTGTTGAATCTTGTCTGTTGCATGTAGGTGGATATGCGTACATTTGCCGGTTTATGTGGGTCAAGTTTTGGGTGAAGAGAGTTTGATATGGGTCTATCAGAGGCCATCTGACACAGGTTTATGGGGAGCATATATTCTTCTAATAATGCATTGTTGGCATTATCTTAGAAGTCCTTGGTTTGATTTCACAGATGTTTTTGATGGAGTAGATGTTGAACGAGATCTATGTATAGTTGTTATTGTCTCTATATCATGTATTTCTTTTCATATCAAGGTCATGTAACGACCTATTTTGGTTTCCCCACTATGCCTGGGATGGATGATCTCTGTTCTTGCTTTATCTTGTGTATTCCCACTTGGATGGGAGATGGATGTATGAATCTTGATGATAGGAAGGTTACTTATGATGTATGGAGTCATGTTCTTTCTTGTACAACATCTTTTTGCAGACATTGCTTACAGTCAGGGGGAGCATGAACAACACTTCAACATAGAGCATATACAAAGGGGGAGCTTGTTCAGAGATTCCAACAGGAACTCAAGGGGAGTATGGTTAGCAGAATGGTCTGCCCTTTGCTCTTGATGTCAAAGGGGGAGAGTGAATGGGTATTGTTGCCATCAAGTCCAAAGGGGGAGATTGTTGGCATTATGATGTATTTGTTATACTTGATGGAAACCCACTCATAGAAGAACAATTTACTTATACACAACCAGATGAGTCTACAGAAGAAATGTTAGATGTGACAGAATTCATGGGATGTAGGACAAACGAATCAAATGACAAATTATAGTGCAGTAGTGATATTTTCAGGTTCCACAGGTGCACAGTTCAAAAGATGCGGTCATTGGCAGGTTGCACATGAGCTCAGTTTAGAAAGTGCGGACATGTTCGTAGGTGTTCCGATGAAAGGTGCGAACCTAAAATGCACAGACTTTCATTCTGAGAAAAGCGCGCATCTTACATTTGGTCCATGGTATTTAGCCCGACATTTTTGATCCTATGGTTTTGGTCTGTGGTTTTTGTATCTAAAATATTGAACCAAGGTTTTTGGTCCCTAGTATTGTGTTTCAATGGTTTTGGTCCATGGTTTGAGTAAGGTCCTAGCTATAAAAAGGAAAAGGAAATCATTTGGCTTGACACAAGTGTGTTGAATATCTTAAGAAAAGTAAGATCTGATGTTCTGATAATCGGTTGGTGAGTTATAGTTGAACCTGAATCAAAGAGAAGCCAGATCATTATAAGTCAAATCTACTGATGGGTCGAGATCTCCTTGACACATGAACGAATCTGTGAATTTAACAGTCTGGGGTACATTTGAGGACTAATAAACTATCTATATCCGAAGGTGCACAGGATCAGAGAAGGCACAGGTGCGGAGGTGCGCAACACCAGTAAAGGAGCAGGTGCGAAGGTTCACAGCACCAGTAAAGGAGTAGGTGTGGAGGTGTGAAGATCAGAAGAGGCCTTCGGTGCAGAACTGAGTAGGCCACATACAGTGTAGGGGCGAAGCTGTGCAGGCCATAGACAACGCAGGAGCAGAGCTATGCAGGCCACAGACAGAGAAAGTGCGAACATCCGTAGTATGAAAATTTATGAAACGTGGTCCCTAGAAGAAAAGAGAAGGTTGTAGCCTTCTGCAGATTAAAGCCTGCGTACTGGTAAAGGACTACACCAGTATAAAATCATTGTAAAAAGAAGTTTCTAATTGAAAGAAGATAGAGACATATTGCAGCAGGTGGTTTTCACTTGAATTGGGTTTCCACTTGAATTGGGTTTCCACCTTACATCTTTTGTTCCTTGGTGTGACTGTCTATTTTGTGTTCCTACTCATTATTATATGGTTCTCACATACAGATTAATGACAAACATCTGAAGAATGATTTAAATTATAATGTTTGGAAGGTATACGCAAATATTTGTATAAATTGAAAAAGAGTTGATAATACTGATTCACTCGCCCTCTCAGTATTATTTCCAACAATTTATCCCTTATTGAAGTCCCCTTGGTTTCAACATTTCATGAAGTGTTGGGAAGAATGTAGCAAAGGACCTTGGATTTCCCAAATTCCTGAGTACATGAGAACAATATTTAACTGCCAAGAGACCAACATTTGTTTAAGGTTAGAAGAAGTGGTCGTTTATGGTATCAAGGAAGCAAATATTTTCAAGTTTATGCCACATGAACTTTTGTTGCCTAATAATTCAAAACTCAACGTCAACACTAGTGATGCTGGAATGCATAACACTGGGAGCGATATCGAGGAGCTCAAAGTTGGTATAATTCATTTCAGTGAAGAAATCATTAGAAAGTTGAAGGAATGAGTTAGGGTTTCAACTTCATTTGTGGCAATTACTATACATTTATGGAGATGTTTAACACAAGCTCAACAAATACCAGAAAAAGAGACCATCCATTTCTGGGGTTGTGGCATATTGTAGAGGCTGAGTGAGAGCTTCATTATCCCCAATGTATTTCGGTAACTCCCTATGTATAGTCTATGCCTAGACCAAAACCAAACAAATTTTAGGGAAATATATATTCTTAGCGATGACTCTCATCCAAGGTCTAATCAGGTACAACACAATAGAGGCACATATCAATAATATGATACATTGGCTTGATTTAAGAAGAGCCAAAGTGGGTGAATTTAAGCTATCACATTGAAATCAAGCCATTGCAAGCTAAAAAAAGGATCCAATTTTGTAGGCATTTTGTTGGTCAGCTCCATATTCAAATTATCTAGTAGTAAGATCTTCTTTGAAGATGGTAAAAAAAAAACCTTAAAAAAACCAAAAAGTTGTTAATAGAAGTTTTTATGGTGCAATTTTATGTCGTGGTGTGCTATTATAAAAGTGTAGTGTTAAAATCAAATGATACATAAACACAAGGAACAAACTAACTATTTAAGAGACTAATGTGACCTGTCATGCTCTAGGAGTAGTAGTTATAGGTAGTTCTTAACAAGGTCAAGTTGGTGTGACCCGTAGTGCTCGGGAGCATCAGTACAAGTTATTTTATACAATGTCAAGTCGTAGAATTGTTTGTTGAAGACATACTATACCCATAATGTTATCCTAGATAACTGGTGAATATAATAGAAGTCCATATATTCAACAAATGGTGGCAATCCCATAGGATGGTTGAGTATCAAGACTGGCCCGTTGCACTACGGGAGGTTGAGAACTATCAATTCTGCAAAGTACATCAACGATGGTCTGAAGTAGTTATGTCTTAAATGGATCAAGTGGGAAGCTTGATAGTGTGGAGAAAAAAAGAGTAGAAACTATGAAATTTTAGAGTGGATATGAGTGTTACTAATGACCATATCAAACAAATATGACAAAGATAATTTCTTATTGTAATATGTGTTTTCAATATTAGTTACCCATAACCACTAAGGGACAATATTGGAAGTAATTCTTCCATGTGTCATTGTGAGTCTCGAGGTGTCAATCTAGAAGTAGTTTGTTACTGGGAATAGTGTCCATTCGGATGCTGCTATTCCCACTAAGATGGGTGGCTATCTTAGAAACAAACAATCAAAGTCTACTATTGTTTTCTTTTATGAAAATAGACAAGAGGAGAACCAAGAAGACCAACCTGAGTCTTGCGCTTGATTTCTTCTCCTTCTTGATAGAGTTTCGCCGCTTCTTCTTGGTCTGCCCAGCTTCAAAAAGAACCTGTGGAATCACAGCAACATACTACTATCGAAGAAACAAAGATCTAAATTCATAAATAATACAGGATCAGATGTGTATTAACCATATAAATGCATGTATAAACAATTACATAAGAATATGGAAGAAAACAAGAATAGCTTTATTAAGATGAAAAGTAGCAAGAGGATTACAACCATATGCTCTGAGCCAACATCATCCTCCAGCTAAGAAGCCCTTCCTCACCTCAAGCAAAGCTTATATCACCCAACACTATGAATGTACACCAAAAAACCAACAACACTTCTCTATCAGATACAAAATTCTAGCCTCTGGATCTCTGTGATGAGGGATCCATATATAGATGATTACAGAGAGGTGATTCATCTTCTGGGATCTTGATTAGTGTCTTCTCTCTGATAGTTCCTACTTCCACTTCGAGAATGATGATCTCGTACTCATCCCTGGTCGAAAATAGAGAGGCAAGTGTCAAAGGGGAAGCTTCTGGAAGATTCCTTGATCTTCCACCTTGCATTTTTGTCTCTAACATTTGTCCATTCCTGGCCATCGCACCCTACAGAGGAGAAAATCAGTATGCATCGCACCTTGTACACTGGGAAGGTGATATGCATCGCATCCTCTGCATTGAGCTTTCAGTATGGTCCAGTTTTGACCATTTATGAGCAGTTTTTAGTGGAGAACTTCTAGGAGATGAGTAATCAGTTGACCTTGTTCCTTTAGGCAGTGAAGCAACACTTTTAGGGACTTAGGAGCCCTCAGTTTATGGACATTTATGATTGGGGTTGAAGTGCCCAAAAAATTTCTATAATTGCCCCCTAAAGCATGAGGTTGTTAATCTTTCTGATGTTGGGTGAAATGCTTTACTATGAGGATCTGAAGTTTTTCCGAGCTGGGAGGTGACCTCTAATAAGATACAATACAATACATTATTTTGACAACATTTTTTTATGATCTAGTTGAGGTGGGCATTCCCATGCTCAGCTTTATAAATTCATTTTCATGTACATAGGACAGACAACCGTCTGTGTGACAGACTGATGATATGGACACATCATCCTTTGATTTGGATGATCATCTGTTCGTAAATGATGTACACTTTATGTTTTTATATTCCTGAATATATCGCAGCCCGGATGGATGAAACTAGATCCGGGGTCTTCAAAACTCATTCAATATTCACTCAGAGTAGAAGTCGATCCATGTGAAAAATATCCTGGAGTCGAACATGGAAAGACATCACCTAATTACCGGCCAATGATGTAAGCTGTTAACAGACGCGAGAGGAATCACCAATAATGACAATGACCCTCAAGGTACTACAGTACAATTCACATGGTGTGGAAAAGGACTTGGTGTCGAACACCACGTAAAATCTCTTGGTCGAAGGCCATTGATGTAAACCTATTGCCGAAAGTGAGAAACTTGCCATTGAGGCATGCAAGCTTCAAAGTACTGAAAGGGTTGTTCCTAAGTCAACTTCTTGGATAATGAGTTGATGTCGACAAGAAGTGACCCATTATAGGAGGGCCTTAATGAATCCCACATCAACGACATGGAACGAAGCAAATGATTTTGGAGGTGACAATAATCTAACGATACAGGGTTCAGGGTGGCGGTCATGAAGGAATGAAGCATGAATTTATTGTAGTGGGCGAGACACGGGTGAATTGTCTGAATGTCTCTTGAACATATTGGCAACACTGACGATGGATTGGTAGCATTAACGCCAAATATGCATGGTGTGATGGACCAATGGCGATGACCAATGAATGGGACAACCCAACCCGGCATGGATGCGGAAGGAAAGTGTCATGTTCAAGAGCGACTCGCTACCAATAAAGTTTCTTCAAGTTTTCTTCCCAATTTTCCCCAGCCATTGCTGACCAGTACCTCTTTATTTTTGTCAAGCTTGAGGAGGATAACATATGCTTGTTCTATAATGGAGTTGCCATTTTGTTACCGGGAATAGTGTCCATTCTGATGTTGCTATTCCCACTAAGATGGGTGGCTATCTTAGAGACAAACAATCAAATTCTACTATTGTTTTCTTTTATGAAAATAGACAAGAGGAGGACCAAGAAGACCAACCTGAGTCTTGTGCTTGATTTTCTCTCCTTCTTGATAGAGCTTTGCCGCTTCTTCTTTGTCTTCCCAGCTTCAAAAAACCTGTGGAATCACAGCAACATACTACTATCGAAGAAACAAAGATCTAAATTCATAAATAATACAGGATCAGATGTGTATTAACCATATAAATGCATATATAAACAAGTACACAAGAATATGGAAGGAAACAAGAATAGCTTTATTAAGATGAAAAGTAGCAAAAGGATTACAATCATGTGCTCTAACCCAGCATCATCCTCCAGCTAAGAAGCCCTTCACCTCAAGCAAAGCTTAGATCACCCAACACTATGAATGTACACTAGAAAACCAACAACACTTCTCTATAAGATACAAAATTCCAGTCTCTGGATCTCTGTGATGAGGGATCCATATATAGCTGATTACAGAGAGGTGAGTCATCTTCTGGGATTTTGATTAGTGTCTTCTCTCTGATAGTTCCTACTTCCACTTGGAGAATGATGATCTCTTACTCATCCCTGGTCGAAAATAGAGAGGCAAGTGTGAGAGGAGAAGCTTTTGGAAGATTCCATGATCTTCCACCTCGCATTTTTGTCCCTGCCATTTGTCCATTCCCGACCATCGCACTCTACAGAGGATAAAATCAGTATGCATTGCCCCTTGTACACTGGGAAGGTGATATGCATCGTACCCTCTACATTGAGCTTTCAGTATGGTCCAGTTTTGACCATTTATGAGCAGTTTTCAGTGGAGAACTTCTAGGAGATGATGTAATCAGCTGACCTTGTTCCTTTAGGTAGTGAAGCAACACTTTTAGGGACTTAGGAGCCTTCAGTTTATGGACTTTTATGATTCGGGTTGAAGTGCCCAAAATTTTCTATAACAGTTTCCCCCTAAAGCACGAGTTCGTTAATCTTTCTGATGTCGGGTGAAATGCTTTACTATGAGGATCTGAAGTTTTTCCAAGCTGGGAGGCGACCTGTAATAAGATACAATACAATACATTATTTTGACAACATTTTTTCATGATCTAGCTGAGGTGGGGATTCCCATGCTCAGCTTTATAAATTCATTTTCATGTACATAGGACAAACAATCGTGTGTGTGACAGACTGATGATATGGACTCGTCATCCTTTGATTTGGATGATCATCTGTTCGGAAATGATGTACACTTGATTTTTTTATATTCTTGAATATATTGTAGCTCGGATGGATGAAACTAGATCCGGGGTCTTCAAAACTCGTTCAATCTTCACTCGGAGTACAAGTCAATCCATGTGAAAAATGTTCTGGAGTCGAACATGGAAAGACATCGCCTGATTACCAACCAATGATGTAAGTTATTAACAGGCGTGAGAGAAATGACCAATAATGACAATGACCCTCAAGGTACTACAATACAGTTCACATGGTGTGAAAAATGACTTGGCGTTGAACACCACGTAAAATCTCTCAGTCGTAGGCCATGGATGTAAACCTGTCATCAAAAGTGAGAAACTTGCCATTGAGGCATGGAAGCTTCAAAGTACTGAAAGGGTTGTTCCTAAGTCAACTTCTTAGATAATGAGCTGATGTCAACAAGAAGCAACCCGTCGGATAAGGGCCTTAATGAATCCCACATCAACGACAAATAATGAAGCAAATGATTTTGGAGGTGAAAACAATCTGATGATACAGGGTTCAGGGTGGCAGTCATGAGGGAATGAAGCCCGAATGTATTGTAGTGGGTGAGACATAGGTGAATTGTCTGAATGACTTCTCTTGAACATATCAGTGACACTGACAATGGATTGGTAGCGTTAACCCCAAAGATGGATGGTGTGATGGACCAATGGTGATGACCAGTGAACGGAACAACCCAACCTGGCAT